>JANHFM010002409.1:172484-194770 GCA_032468115.1 Grayia smithii | reverse complement strand
CAACAATTTGGGTCCTCATTTTACCCATCTTGGAAGGATGGAAGGCTGAGTCAACCTTGAGCCTGGTGAGATTTGAATTGCCAAATTGCAAGCAGCCGGAAGTCAGCAGAAGTAGCCTGCAGTACTGCACTCTAACCATTGCACCACCATGGCTCATCTTTTTATTACATCTGGCCTTATGTTGCTTACATTGAACTATTTTTAACATGATTTTCACTAATTGATTTGGAATAAATGTTACTATTTTATTGTATTGGCAATGTCTCACTCCTCTAGCGTACAAGCTGATAAATGTTTTATATTCTATTAGATAGCATTTACATAAGTGAGTTCTTTTAAGAATTCTTGATGGATATAGTCTTGACCTGTTTTCTTTGTCAGTAAGGTTTGAAGCTTCACTTTCTGTTACTTTTATTGCTTTTATAAAAACCTTCTGAAAATCAAAATTTAGACATAGGTAACTCTCATACTTTCCACAGGTAGGATGTGTGCATAGGATTCATTTACTTTTTTTTTGCAGTATCCTTACATTTCTGGTACCATTTATTTTTTTCTAATAATTTTGTTTCTGATGTAATTGATTATTTTTATGTTGTTGTTATTATTATTGGTGTATTTTTATCTTGTTTTCCTTATTGTCATATCTTGGGTACATCTTACTATCATCAGATATTTCCTTGGGCTCAAGCATTTTGCTTAACTCATTTTAAAGTATTTTAATATTCTCAAAATATTAATATTTTAAGAATATTAAAAGTTATTGTTATTTATTAATAATAAAATTATTAATATTTAATAAGTTTGACATTCTTATTTATCTTTTGTATATACATACAAGGATTTCTGTCTTTCCTTTTTATTGTTGTGATGTTTTGTTAGCCAGTAATAACCTAAGAAGCTACTATTTGAAAAAACAACTTTTAGTTGTGTAGGATTTAGAAGACACAATACATCATACAGGACTTATGACCACAATTGAGCTCAAAATTTTGGTTGCTAAGCAAGACAGTTGTTAAGTGAGTTTTCCCCCCTTTTACCACATTTCTCACCACAGTTATTAAGTGAATTACTTCAGTTGTTAAATTAGTAACAAGATTGTTAAATGAATCTAGCTTCCCCATTGATTTTTCTTGTCAGAAGGTCACAAAAGATGATGATCATGTGGCCCTGGGATATTGCAACCATCATAAATACATACCAGTTGCCAAACGGCCAAATTTTGATCACATGACCACCAGGATGCTGCATTGGTCATAAGTATGAAAAAGGGTCATAAATCACTTTTTTCAGTGCTGCTGTAACTCTGAGGAGTACTTGTAGTCCTTCAATCAGAAACTTTTGAATTTTTAGTGTTGTTCCTCTGAAAATGATGAAAAAGGTTTCATCTGTTAATATAAATTATGTCTTCATGGGTTTAAAGATGGGGAAATAATTTTTAATTTATAATCTGTTGCCCTCCAGAGATTGCTGAATTGCAAGTTCCAGTATCTGCACACAATTTGATTGTGAATGGGGGATACTGTTTACTGTAACTTAGTGACATCAGAAAGGCCAAAGGCTGGACTCTGGTAGTCAAAATTCCAAGACTACAGGATACAAAAATGGAATGAGAAGTAACCTCTCCACCACAGACAGCTCCAGTCCTTTTATAAGGAACCCTAGCCAAGAGATCCTTAGGTGCTTTGTGATCTTTCAAATCAGTATCAGTGATTAATGTTTGGTTGCATATAAAGTGCTGATTTGATTTGCTGAGCACATTAAGTTGTGCTCAAAAAAAGTTGTAAGCCGCCCTGAGTCTCCGGAGAAGGGCGGGGTATAAATGGAATTTAAAAAAAAAAAAAAAAGTAGAATTACCAGAGCCATTTTCTTCTTCCTATGCTGGAAATTCTATGCTATCTGCAGAGACTCCTTTACAGGCAGTTCTTGACTTATGACCACAATTGAGCCCAAAATTTATTTTGCTAAGAGAAGCAGTTGTTGAGTTGTGCCTCATTTTACAATATTTTCCCACAGTTATTAAGCAAATCACTGCAGTTGTTAAATGAATCATGTGGTTGTTAAGTGAATCAGGCTTCTCCCATTGACTTAGCTTGTTGGAAGTTGGCTGGGAAGTTTACAAATGGTGATCACATGGCCTGGAACAATATAACTGTCATTAATACATACTAGTTGAATTTTGATCACATGACTATGAGGAGGCTGCAATGGTTGTAAGTGTGGAAAACAGGCATAAGTCATTTTTTTCAGTGCTGTTGTAACTTTGAACGGTCACTGAATGAATGGTTGAAAGTGAAGACTACTTGTACTACAATTCTGGAATTCTAGAAGAATAATATAGTTTTGCATCTAGACATATTTTTTTTTCTTCTTCTTAAAATAAACTATAATTTCAATAGGAAGTAGACTATTAAACTCCCCAATTCTTTCCTCCACCAGTCTTACGTTTGAAACAGTTCACTTGTTAGATGGCTAATGAGCATTGAATTTTATTTTATTGACGCCAACAGCTTTCATGTTTCGTAACTTTTATTATTCAGGAATAAAGAAGAAATGTCCATTTTCCTCAACAGTTAGATTAAAACATATTGCTAAGTTATCAACAGGTAAAAACCCTTGCTCTGTGAAATTTAGTATATTTTTATTTTATTTTATACTGCTATATTTAAAATCCTTTTGCTTGTCTGTGACTATAATAAAAATTGATTTAAAAAGTTTTAAAATATGCCAGTGATGTTCCCATTTTCTGTTAAACAATGCTAAAATTCTTTTAGGATTATTTTATTAATTTTATCAGCATTAGCCTAGTTCAAAATGAAGCCATTATTTTAGGGGTGAACAACTCAACTTCATGGTCTACAGGATAACTCCAGAGGGTGAATAAGAATAGAAAGGATTAGTGATTTCTTTTGAGTTTTGGAATTTGAGGAAGAAGATTGAAGTATAATTTTCGTGTTAAAGGCCTCTTTCTGATTTCTATTTTACCTGCTTTTTTTTTTTTAAATTATGCATTACAAAAGTCATTCTTGTTCATATTCTATAATCATTTTTCTGTAAGTGCCACTTTGGCTACAATATTCTTTAAAACACACCAGGACAGCAAAGAAAGCAGAAATCTGAAATTATTTAAATACATAGGTAGATATAGCATTGTTATAGATTATAGTGATAAAAACATACTTTACAGGGAATCCAGTAATGAAATATGGAGCTACGGCAGGGTCTCAATGAACCTCTCTAGTTGTTTTTGTATTTTTTTGACAAAATTTACTTTTCTCCCGTGCGCTGCTTAGAGAATCCAAGCAATGGGTGTTAACTCCTTCTGATTGGCCAGAGACTGAGTTGAATTTGTTTAAACACTCCTCCTCCTTCCTGTTGTGCTCCACTTTATTAACTCAGTCTTGCCTAGAGAAACCTATCACTCTGTTGCTTGGACTCTTTAATTCAGCTACAAATGAAAAAGGACTTTTAAAATTCTGCAGGTTTCCAACTAAGCTTCAGCCTCGCACAGGCATTTCAGGCTGAGCTCAGCAGGGTGCTCCTCACCGCCTGGCTCCGGCGGCGGCGGTGTTTTCAGCTCCACCTGGCCAGTGCACCACGTGGAGCTCCCGATTGGCGGTGGAGGGCCACTGGGCCGACAAGAAGCCTCCAGGCCGTTCTGCTTCAGCGGTGGCCTTTTCCTAAGTCCAGCTGGCCGGCATGCCACGTGGAGCTTCAGATCGGTGCGGAGACACGGAGGGCCACCACACCGACAGGGAGCTTCCAGGTCATTGTGCTTCAGTGGTGGTGGTTTTTTCTAGCTGCAGCTGGCCAGCGCGCCACATGGACCTTCAGATCGGCGATTCGGAGCCGCATGGAATCGATGTTTCTCGTCGTTCTTGCTCATTGCTAGCAGCAGCCTCACTCCAGCGGGCTATCTGCCACGCGGAATCTTCCTTCAGTAACATTGTCAGGAGTGGCAGTGGCCTCCAGCTGGCAGGCGCACCTCGTGGAGTCTCTGATCTGCACCCCGGTGCCCAGAGGATCGTCAGATCGTGAGTAATACTAACGTGGCACTGAGGAAGCTGTGGTGTTGGCTTCGTGCTCATTGGGGGTAGAAGAGTGCTCCGTGGTGTCGGAGGCCTGTTTCTTCCCTTGGATACTACGGGGTGTAAGGCATTTAGGAGGTCGTGGTGTCAGCCTCGCACCATTTTGTTCCCCCCCCCCAATTTTCACCGCTCACAAGCCGTGATGCCGGCTTGGCATGTGACTAGGCCTTAGCCTTTCAGTAACATGGTGGATCGCAGCCGCTCTCCTCCCCAGGCTTCCTCATTCTTCAATAGGGGAATTAGGAGATTCAGGAAGGGGAAATCCCGGGCAAGAGGACCTACTACCAGGTCCAAGTCATCTGAGCCAGCCTCTTCTTCTGCAGCCACAGATAAGGATGCCCAGAGAAGGCAACGTGCCCTGGAGAAACAATTTGTCAAGGCACAGAAGAAGGCTGAGGCCTGCTCAGCTAGGGCAGCCCCTGCAGTTCCCACACAAATTGTGACTGTGGCCAGGTCCACTAACCTAATCCTGCAGGCTGGTCACCCAATATTTCTATGGAGGCACAGGAAATCCAGGAGGTGGTCATTGATCAGCCCTCAGAGGAGATTGTCCAAGATCCAGGATTCTCTCTTAGTCAGCGGTGACCCCATCCAACTGCCACCTTTATTCCAACCACAGCGGCGCTCCGCACAGAGTAGGAGTTTTAGCCCCAACTTTCCCAGGCTATTTGTGACATGATAGCTCACACCATTTCATAGGGCATTGAGGCCGCCCTTACTCGAAGAGGCATTGGAGCCCTACAACCTGAAATTCACACCAGCCACAGGCCCCAACAATCCAGGGAGTACCTGGACAGTGAAAATTTGGAGGAGCTCCAATCTAATTCTCCTTCCCATCATACAGAATCTTACCTTGTGGCAGAGGAGGATTTTTGATGAATATAATCTTTCTGAGGACGAAGGATTCATCCCTGACAGGCCCACTGTCAGAGGCCTTTTCAGACATGACCTCTTCAAAACCTTACTGCATAAGGCAAAATATACAGCTTACATGGGGCTCTCATGGGCCAATCTGAGGTATCCATGGACCCTCAAGATCCCACCAAATTTCTATTTACAGAACCGGGCATAGAGCAGGAGGCCAGTCCAGGGTCTAAACTCTGTTGACATTATACAGAGACTGGACACAACCTGGGTCCATGACCGCTCCTAGTGGTATGGACAAAAGGCTGTATACAGTGGAACAGGAGCTGGAGGATCTCCTAACTCTTCCTACCGTGGATGCTCTCATGGCCAATTTAGCCATGTCCACACTCCTGCCTTCTGATTTGGCTGAGGGCCTTAAGGCGAAGGACAGGAGGGCAGAATTAGCAGCTCACAGAACTCATCATGCCACTTCTTGGGCCCTTCGTTCAGCCACGGTGGCTTCCTTTTTCAATAGAACATCCTTGATTTGGCTTAGACAAATGCAGGCTAGGGCTTCTCCAGACGACACTCGCTTGCAGCAAGACATAAGCTAATTGCGGAAGCTGAGTATTCTCAGATGCACCCTTATTTCGGCAAAATTTGCCTCATGGGCACTTGCATCTAATGTCACATCTTGACTCCTTTTATGGCTACACCATTGGCAAGCTGATATGAAAATCAAATGGCGCCTGGCGGCTGCCCACTCTACAAATAGTTCCCTCTTTGGGGAGGCAATGGACCCCCTTTTAGTACAGGGAAGAGACAAAAGGAAGGTTCTTCGTTCCACTCACAGGAGAGCAGAACGCAGGTTCACCTTTCCATACCGCAGACAGCCCTTTCGTACCCAGGACCCTGGATTCCAAGGCCCAGCCTATCATAGTTCCTTTCAGCAATCTACCAAATCCATAGGATAGAAAAACATTTTGGGACTCTGGCAGATACTCTCAAGCCAGACGTCCCTTTCGAGGATCCGGTTTTAGACCCTACTGTTGGGCTAAGTGACTATTTGGACTCGTGCCCCATTGGAGGACGGCTCGCCAGATTCGCCACCCATTGGCGAAGCACAATCACCGATGCCTGGGACATACAGACTGTTACTTTAGGTCTCACCCTAGGATTCAATTCAGAACCACCAAGGTGATTCATACAATGTTCCATGGCCAAGGACCACACCAAGAGAGATCTGATGGAGGCCGAAATCGATATCTCCTGGCTATTCAGGCCATAGAACCAGTACCACCTTTGCATCAGGGTTCCGGCTTCTATTTGATCCGATTCTTGGTGCAGAAAAAATTGGGAGGTAGTAGAGCCATATTTGAGACTCTGTACAATGTACAGTGTACAGACACTTTAAGATGCAATCTCTACACAGCATCTTGAGCGGCATCAGGCAGGGAGATCTCTTAACACTGATCAATCTGTGAGATGCCTACCTCCATATTCCTATCAAACCATCCCACAGAAGGTTCCTCCGCTTCCGTTATACAGGGTCCCACTTTCAATACAGGGACCTGCCCTTCGGACTTTCCTCAGCCCCTCGGACATTCACAAAACTATTGGATGTGGTAGCAGTGCATTTGTGTGCGATTTTCATCAAAATCCAATGCTATCTGGACGATATCTTGATCCAGTCGTCCACTCTTCCACAGGCACATTCAGATCTTCAAATTACAATACAGACCCTTCAGGAGCACGGGTTCACCGGAACCTGGAGAAGAGCCAATTGTGCCCATTCACCAATTTGGTTCATCTCGGGGCACGGATCAACATTTTAGGTGTTTCTTTCTCAAGAGTGACTCTCCAGCATTCGAACCATGGTGCAACAGGTCAGAGCCCTCAAACGGGTTCCGTTGCTGCTTCTATCTAAACTATTGGGTCAAATGATCTCCTGTCTGGCAATAGTACCATGGGCAGGGTTACATTCTCGAGCCCTTCAATGGCTCCTTCTACCAAGTCAAAGAGCCAGCCTCAGCAATGCCAACCTACGACTCACTGTTCCCCTGTGAGTCCTCAAATCCCTGGGGTGGTGGAGATTGACAGCCCTGAAGAAGGGTTGTTATTTCAAGAAACCCGACCGTCTAGTCCTGTCCACGGATGCCAGCCTCTACGGTTGGGGAGCTCATCTTCGAGATCAGATGGCACAGGGCCATTGGTCCTTGGAGGACCTCCTAAAGGACATCAACTGGCTGGAATTGAGAGCTGCTCATCTGGTGCTCCGTCACTTCCAGATCGAGCTGGAGGGCCAGCACATGCTCCTCCTGATGGACAACATGATGACTAACGCACACGTCAACCATCAGGGGGGCACAAGGTCCAGACTACTCATGCAAGAAGCAAGGAGCCTCGGTCTGTGGGAGGAGAGACATCTACTTTCTGTCAGGGTGGAGCACATTTCGGGAATCTCCAACACCCAGGTGGACTGGTTGAGCAGGGAAACCATCGATCCCTCAGAGTAGCAACTGCATCCTGACCTGTTTCTACAGTTGACAGCCAGATTCGGTCTTCCTCTGGTAGACCTCTTCGCTAGCCCCTCGAATGCCCAACTTCGTTGGTTTTATTCCAGATTCCAGATGGCAGGGGCCAAAGGAGTAAATGCTCTCTGTTGCCACTGTCCTCCGGGTCTACTATATGCATTCCCACTGACTCCTCTGCTTCCGAGAGTCATCTGGAAGATCTTGGAGGAGCGTCAGGGGTTCTTCTGGTGGCTCTGTACTGGCCACGACGGACCTGGTTTGCAGACCTCGTGAATCTATCCATCAATCATCCCTGGAGGATTCCTCTGGACAGGATCTCCCTTTGCCAGGGGGCTATTTTCCATCCAGAGCCACAATGGCTCCAGTTGGCCGTCTGGCACTTGAAAAGGAGATCCTAAAGAGGGGCAATTTTCAACCAAGGTCATTGCTATCATCTTGGCCTCTCGGCATCCATTGACTACCCGCATCTATGATGCCACTTGGTCTTCCTTTCGGAATTGGTGCTCCAGGAGGCGAATTTCACCAACTTCTGCCTCTGTACCACACGTTCTAGACTTCCTTCAGGAGGGCCTAGACAAGGGGCTTGCCACTAATACTCTCTGCAGACAGCTTGCACCCCTGGCTTTCCTGCGAGGGAACTGCAATCCTTTTGCAGCATCCTCAGATCACAGTTTTCTGAAAGGGGCATCCTGATTTACGCCCCCCTCCAGTTCATAGGTTCCCGTTGTGGGATTTGAGCCTTGTCTTACAAGCACTCACCTTCCCTCTGTTCGAATCATTGGGATCTATTAGTCTCAAGTTTCTGACTTTCAAGGTCACTTTTCTTATAGCAATAACCTCTGCAAGACGAATTTCAGAGATGGTGGCTCTCAGACGGGACCTATGCATTTTTCATTCTGATCGAGTCATCCTGCGCCTTGATCCAATGTTTCTTCCAAAAATTAATAGTTGGTTCCACAGAGCCCAGGAGGTCATACTACCTGACTTTTGTCCCAATCCCAAACATTCTATGGAAAGGTGCTGGCACTCGCTCAGTGTTCATAGGGCTCTATGTAAATACATCCACATGAGTTTAAGATGCTTTCCAAGCCTGACAACGGCACTGTTCCAAAAGACAGAATCATTATTTGTTTCATTCCAGCCCAGGTCCCTGGGCTTGAAGGTGTCTCTGTTCACTGTTGGCCGTTCGCTCAAGGCCTGCATCCCCTTGGCCTATGATCTTCAGAAGAGGACAAGGCCAGTTCGCATCACGGCCCACTCCACCAGGAGTGTGGCCACCTTGGTAGCTTGGGCCACCCAGGCCCTATCCTTGACATCTGTAAAGCGGCCACCTGGACTTCTCCTTCTCCTTTCATTCGCAATTACAAGATTGACAAGTTTGCATTGGCAGAGGCAGCATTCGGCCAAAGAGTACTACAGCAGGTCCTTCCAGTTGAGGGGACCCTGGACATTACTATTTCCCACCCTAGGGATACTTAGCTTGGGTATATCCCATTGCTTGGATTCTCTAAGCAGTGCACAGGAGAAGGAACGTTGGATTTACCTGAACATTCGTTCTATGTGTGCTGCGTGAGAGTTCAACCCCTTCCTATTGCAGACAGGTCCAGGGTCCAGGAGGGTTTATGTTTCCTTACAGATTTCAGTCATCTCCAGATCCAGGACCTCGTTAATAAAGTGGAACACAACAGGAAGGAGGAGGAGTGTTTAAACAAATTCAACTTAGTCTCTGGCCAATCAGAAGGAGTTAACACCCATTGCTTGGACTCTCATGCAGTGCACATAGAATGAACGTTCATGTAAGTCGAACGTTCTTTCTGATACTTTTAGCAACTGATGCTATATATGAAATTTCCCTCTGTCTAAATTACTTGAAGACGGGTAACTATACATGCATTCTAGATTTCAGTCAATAAAGTAGCAAGGCAGAATGGTTGTTAGGGCAATTTATCTCAAATATTTTTATTCCTGCCATCATCTAGCAATTGACATTTTTGTTTATGTGTTTGGGCCCTTCAGAGATGAAACAGAGATAATGGCTTGTACGTTATATAAATATTAAACAACTTTATGTATTCATAATCAGAAAGTAGTATAGTTTACTGAAGTCAGATTTGTGTGTAATTTCCTCTGAAATATTCAGGATGGAAACTTGTAGACATATGGACCCTACTACCTTGTAATTTATGAAATTTGTTAATATTTATTTATGAAAGAAACAAGAACATGCCTTATATCACTTGTTGCCTATAGGTTATTGCTTTACATCTGGGCTGTTATTTTAAAAAGCTTACGGATTTTGATGTTGGTTAGTGGAAATTGTCAATGGAGAAAAGACATATCAAAGTTAATAGTTAATATATATTTTTAATCCAAATTAATATGAGGATTGAAGAGTTGACTGTACAGGCTGCATAGATAATCCAATCTTTTATTTTAAGTGTAATGATAAATCTGAAATTGAAAAATTTCTGCAGGATCCAATCTGGGTTGCTCACTGGGACCAGAGGTTTAATTTGAGCTTTTGGAAGACTAGTGGAGAGACATTCCTTGAAGATGGGCTTCAGCACGAGTCCGAAAGCTTGGAAGACTAATCCTCTGATCCCATTGATGGATCCAAATTGGATCCTGCAACATTATCCTGGGACATGTATATTTCCCTTCACTCGTGAAGAATTTATCTCCATTCAGATTCTTGCACTATTTGCCTTTAAGGCCCAACTATTAAGACCCTCAAAGTAATCCTTTGACATTTGAGCTTTGACAATATTAAAAGAACTAGTAAAGAATATAATATATTCTCTTTTTTGGGCCAGGAAGGAACTACACAAGATAGACGGAATGATCCTTTGAAATTTCTTCAGAGACTTTCTAGGGGATCTCATGTTGATCATAATTTTGTGTTACATGAATGTATGACGTTCATTTGAATGTTTAGTTAATCAACAAAAAACTGAATCAAATAAGAGTTAATTATTGCTGTACTATTTGAATAGTTTTCAGAGTGCTCTCATATCCTTTTTGGTGCTTTTCTTTCATTACTGTAAAGTAGTTTGAGCTATGTTTTTGTGTTACACTTCATTGAGCAATATATTCCAGTTAGTTATGATGTCTAAAAGGGATGAGAGGATTAACAGGGATTCTTCACTGCTACAGATACAAAGGCAAAGTCCTAAAGCAGCCTTATGAAAACAGAGTTGTTGTAAAAAACTCAGCCCCATCAAAGGCTTTTTAAGGGAGGCAATGTGGTGCAGTTGTGCTGGGCCTATATATGTATAGGATCCTGTTCAAAGTATAATTCAATATCAGTGGGATCAATGTCTTTCCTTCAAGAAGGTAACATTAATTAGTCAAAATACAGTGCTAGCAGTGTTTCAGGCTTCTCCCAAATTACTGTTCTGTTGAATTAAGTGTACAAAAGTATGAACTAAAAATACATTGAAATAGGCAATATCTAGAAGCAAATAGAGGGAAGAAAGTACACAAATGAATATTTTATGCAGATAATGCATGCCAGTTGCCAAGTGTCTGAATTTTGACCATGTGATCACAGGGATACTGTGATGTTATTGTAACTTCAAAATGTCACTAAATGAATGGTTGTAGGTCAAGGACTATTTGTAATTCAAAGTAAATTAATCACAAAGGTGAGGGAAATTCAGGCTTATGAATTAATGGCATCATTTGTAATATCAAAGTGTATAATATATATGAAATATATAATATAAACATTAAGTTTATAAATGTCATTACTATTGGCTAAGACACTTTCAGAGTTTCAATTTACTCTTCAATAGTGAGAGATTAAGGCTGCAAAGGCAAAGTATAGTTCATGTGAGATAGGAGTTTTGTTGTAGGAATACATTTTCTTTGAGAGAAAAAAGAAACATTTGCCTGTTTTCACTGCTTTAAAGTTATATTTGTTGGAGTTGAGCAGAACATCAGATTTTATTCTGAACAAGTAATTTGGATTAGGTGATATTTGTGAATGTAGCATCAGTTTGCAACTCATTAAAGCAGTTGCATTTTTTCTGGATTTGCACACTTGCCTTCTGTATGTGCTATACAATACTGAATAAAGAGGCAGATTTTGTTTATTCACTGCAGACTAAAGATGCAGGTGGAACTAATTTATATAAATATAAATTATATATATAAATATAAATTTATATTTTTAATTTTCAGTTTATAAAATAAATGGGAAACAAATAGCTATACTAAAAAACAAAGCATTAAGTCTCAATCATTAGCTATAATGCTGTGCCCTATAGATCCCAGAAAGATGCCTAAAAGATAGAGCAGAGATAGACTTTCCCTTTGGGAACCTATTTGCCCATGAGCCTGAGCACATTTCTGCAGAAAGCAGTTTCTCCCCCCTCTTTTTCTCACCCACACATGCATATACTTATGAGATTGCCTCTCACCAATTATTTCTGTCTGCCCCATCAGATCTGGCAAGTGGGGCATACTCTGGGTACTACTGGCTAAGGAATGTCAGCGGAATGTCATGCACAAAATGAAAGCCTTTTCTGCTGTGGCACCTGTTCTTTGGAACATCATCCCTGTTGGCCTTTCATGAGATCTTGAAAACTTGGTTTCTGCCAAAGCCTAGGGCTCTGAGTGTGGGATAGAGTCCATTTCCTGGCTATGTGGATGAATGGTTGGATAATGCCTGGCTGCCATGTGTTTTATTTTAAATTTTTATATTGTGTGTTTTATGTATTTTATTGTAATGTGCTTAGAGTCATATCAAAATGAGATGGGCGGCTATATAATTAAAATGAATAAATTAATACATTTTGTTAAATTACCCATTGTCAGTTACAACCTTGTCAAGTACCAGGGAAATCAGAAGTTCCAGGCAGTTCAAATGTGTATAAAGATTTATTGTAAGCTTAAGCTCTCTACAAGAATCTGAACTACTAACAGTCTAGAGAAATTAGTGGGATTTAAGAATAGAACATTCGGACTGCAAGGTGATCAAACCAGTCAGTCCTAGAGGAGATTAACCCTAACTGCTCTTTAGGCCAGATCCTGAAGATGAAACTCAAATACTTTGGCCACCTAATGAGAAGAAAGGACTCACTGGAGAAGAACCTAATGCTGGGAAAGTTTGAGGGCAAAAGAAGAAGAGGACGACAGAGAATGAGGTGGCTGGATGGAGTCACTAAAGTGTGAGTTTAAATGGACTTCAGAGGATGATAGAAGACAGGAAGGCCTGGAGGAACGTTGTCCATGAGGTTGCGATGGGTCGGACATGACTTCGCAACTAACAACAACAACAAAGAATAGAAAGGAATTCAAGGTAGACTGGACTTGGATCTCTTGTGGGTGTGAAGGAACTCATGAATGATGATGCATCTGACCCCTCTCTTGGGCTCAGCTGTATCATTTCCTACAGCATTATTATTTTCACACTGCTGTAAAAGTCTGTGTACATTGTGCAGACAAGTGTCCTCACAAAAATAAAAAGGCCCCAATCCTGTTGACCTTTCACAAGACTTTAAAAACTTGGCTAGTTAGGTGGTCTTGGACTTGTAATGTATTAAGGGAGCTGTTACTTGACTTCACTATTAGTCAATTAATCATGGCTGCTATTTGTACTTATTTGTTTTGTGGATATTTTATTGTTTAAATGCTTTTTAATTTTTTTATAATTTTAGAATTGTAAACCTCCCAGAATCACATGGTCGTGTTGGGCAGCTTTAGAAATTGAGTAGATAAGCAAACAAACAAACAAATAAATTAGGGCAATGAAATAGTTATAGATAGTGCTCAATTAGTGAGCACAATTGTGACTGACAGTTTGGTTGCTAAGTGGAAAATCATGTAACTGGGACTGTGCTTATGTTTTATTTCAGCTTTCCTTTCTCTCCACTTTGCCAGCCTTCAGAATGCTCATCACTCTGCATGCATTGGGATAATTAGCAAGAGGGAAAATAATGTTTTATTTTACAATCATTGGAGAGGAGTAAGTTTATTCTCTTGTAATCCCAACCTCTCCAGTGTCTCTGCTTTGCAAGTGAGGTGGGGATAGGAGGAAAAAAATGGGTCACGCACAGGAGAGATTATTTAAAGAGATTGTTTAGGGAAGCTCTATGTTCTGTGCTGGCGAAGAAAAAAAGTGTAAACCACAAACAACATACAATTGACTGTAATGGTGAACTTGACTGAGAGAGAAGCTGTGAATGTCATAAATGCACATCTTGTTTGTAAAATTACTTTTTCAGCACTGTCACAACTTTGAATGGTTTACTATTGCCTAAGCCAGTTGGTAAGCAAAACCTACCTATACTGAAAAGTTACTTTCCTTGTTTTGAAATGTACTACTAAGGAATATGCAACATGGTGCGCTCTGCTTGTTAAACTACATGTTCAATGATATTTGAATATTGGTTACACTTTCTGAGATTTAAACCAATCTAAAACATCTGGAGGACACTGTTACTACTTAACTTTGAGTGAAAAAAGAAGAAAAGTAATAAATATAAGTAGCAATTTTAAATAAAATATTTATGCATACTGGAAGTTTATCATCATATTCATTTATAATATATTGTCCTTGTTATTTTGGGGGATATCTTTGAAAGGAAGATTCAGGCAGCAAGATGTTTTGATCCACTGATTTATTGGTGAGGGAAGAGTGTGTAGGTGTTTTGCAGAGGCACTTTTTCTCCTTGTAGTCTAGAATGTCATCTCCTGACCTGATGCTAAAGATTTGATGGGGCTACTGCCAGGAACTGCAAAAGAAAGGGATCATAAATGACCTTCATCTGTTCTTGGAAATCTGTCAGCATTTGGATTCAACTGAATATAACTCGTTTATTTTATTCCAGCTCATTTTTACACATACTTACTTATTTTTCTCCTAAGGAGTGGAGTAAATGTGTATGCATGTGTGTGAGAGACTGAATGTGCATATATCTATATGTATTTTATAACAGAGTATTTTGCCTCAGCATGTTATAAAAATATTATTTTTCTAGAATGCCAACTAATGAAAACAGAGCGACCAAAACCGAACACATTTATTATTCGATGTCTTCAGTGGACCACTGTGATAGAAAGAACATTTCATGTAGATACTCCAGAAGAACGGTGAGAAATAAATCCAAGTGTGTCTTGATGGGCTTTTAAAATGTTGGCAGAATTTTTAGAAAAAGAAAAAATGCATTTTGAGAATTTGTGTTCATTTATTGACATTATGAGCTAAAATATTCCTAATTCATTGGTAACAGCTACAAACAAATTATAGCATTTAATTGTGACTTAAAATACTTGAATTGTGTCAGACCTTGAAGGTAGACAGTCAAGAAACAGAAGCAGCAAAACTGCAGAAAAGCTTTCTATTAACATATAAAACAGAAAAACAAAATAAACATAGAAACATAGAAAAACAGAATCTTGAAGGCTTGTGAAAGTTCCCTTTTCTAAACAAAATCAAGGCAGAATTATTTTGAATTTTTCTCACATACTTTCCACTTTCCAAGACAGAGTAGTCTCTTCTGATCTCTAATTAGTTTATTATTCTCTTCCCCCTTCCCAAGCTCAATACTTCATATTCACCTGCCAGAATCATTTCTCCCCTACTGCACATGATAATGTGCCAGAGAACTCATCAAGGGCAATGGGCACATAACCATTTTTGTGTGAAAATGGATTTAGCAGCTTGTCAAGGTCAGTAAATACCGTACTTTTCAGAGTATAAGATGCACTTCCCCCCAAAAAGTGGATAAAAATTGCGGTACGTCTTATGCACCGAATGTTGCTGAAGCCCTGCCTATCTGCCAGCCCCCACCTTTCAGCCATTTTCAGCTTCCGTGTGTCACGTTTTCTGCCTCTGGATGCCCTGTTTTGGACCCATTCCAGGCTGTGGGGATAGCAAAAGCAGATTGCCACCGATTGCCGCCTCTGCACGTCATGCTTTCAACCTCCACATGCCCCGTTTTTGGCCTCAGTGCATCGCATTTTTGACCGGTTTAAGGCAGCAGGGATCGGCCTCCTGGAACCGGCTGAAAATGCAATGCATGGTGGTCAAAAACGGTGTGCGGAGGCCGAAAACGTGACGCAGGGAGGCAGCGATTGGTGGCAATGTGCTGTGGCAATTTCCACAGCCTGGAATGGGTGTAAAACAGAGTGTGCAAAGGCCAAAAATGCAATGTACAAGGGCCAAAAACAAGATGGGCGGAGGCGGTGATGGGCTCTGGTGATCTTCACAGCCTGGAACAGCTGATTGGCGGTATTCCGGGAGGCTGATCCAACTGCCAATCAGCTGTTTGTGCTAAATCAGGCTGCGATAATGTGCTGAAGCTGACCAGGCTGTTTGCTGCAAGGATGCTAGCCAGATGAATACCGATGGATGCTGGTAGGCAGAGGCAGAATTTTTTTTCTTGTTTTCCTCCCAAAAAACTAGTATGTGTCTTATACTCCGGAGCATCTTATACTCTGAAAAATGCTGTAAATCTGATGGAGATGGAACTGGAAAGGGCCTCTTGTCCTCCTGTTGCACAGCAACTGTTACTGAAGAATCTGGCTTGGCAGGGAACAAAGAATCTTCTTCATTCTAGAGTCATTATCTGGCAATTCTGGATGTAATTCACAGGGACAGGTTTTGTGTGAAAATTTCAGATAGAACTGGCAGATAATCTTTTGCTTCCTCCCACAACCCCTTCAATTCATTCAGGGTATTCAATTCAGTTATTCTACATATCCCTTCATATAACTGGAGTCTACAGTATGTTCTGCCTTGTATTCCTTTCTTCATTTACCAGGACACAAGGCAGAAGGCAGGTCCTCTTGGACCAGTGAAATACCAGATGAATCTGCTAAAGCAGGCAGAAAGAAATTCACTGGGATAATCTGATGTGTAACCGGGAAGAGGTATAGAAAGCAAAGAGGATGACCTTGACAGAGAAAGGGAGGATCTGTTACCAAGACAGCAAACATAAACATTGTATAAACACAGAAATGCAGATTAGTATGAAATTGTCTCAGAAATACACCTCCAATATCACATGAAGATAAAAAACAGAGGAGAAACACATTCAGATTTACAAACTTCTGTTATAGGCACTTAATAAAAGTAATTTATGGCACGCTGGCATCTGTTTCTTGGTCTGGTCTGTCTTGCAGGGCTGACAAGGGGCTAATATACTTTGACACTAGCTTTTTGGATAGGTGAAAGGAAGCAAGAAATGCAGTGGAAAACAACATCAAACGTTTCTTTAGAATCTTGGTGTCCTCTTGCCTACGAGCATCTGCTGCTCATTTGTACACAGCCTTGGCTAAAGCTAACTAGTTATTTAATGAAAGTTGTGTAGTTTATGTCTCCTGGTGACAATCAGAGGCTCAAAGAACAATGGAGACAGCAGGAAAGGAGGGCAAGATCCATAGGTGATAGCTGTAGAGTGCTTGAAAGGCCAACACACAACTGGAGGAATGTGGTGAGATGTTATAGACAGATTCTGGAAAACGCAATAAATCAATCCAATTATCCAGTTAATGAGAGACATAGCAATGGAAGTACCATTCAAATAATGTGTTCCATCTCCAAAATTTGGGTGTAAATTGAAAGCCACAATCTAATATCTCATAATTGAGTAAGCACCTGTATCAATGTGAACTAGAAAGAGGTGTGTAAGTCTCTTGACCTTGCATGTGATAAAATGAGCTATGAGGATAAACAAATTCACTACCACTGAATTGGCTGCACACTTAGAAGAATAGAAATAAAATCCAGGAACACTGTGTTCTTATTTAAATTATTATTATTATTATGGTTGGTTGCACAGTCAACCAGATGTTATTGGCATTTTTTATCCACCTATTGAACCCTTCCCAAAGTTCTGTGATAAGCAGGTGTTATTTGATGTTGTTAAAGATATCATCACATAAAGTAAACTGTTCCAAGTAAAGCTGTTTTTTGCAGTTGACAATGATTTTATCAATGCCAGTGGTGCTCCAGATGTTTTAGGATTACATGCAAGCCGCCTCTTGGTGCTATGTTTGCTTTCTTTTTGCCACAGTTATTCTATTTGTATTTGCAGGTCTTTGTTCTCTCTCTTCTATTCTGCTATCTCCAGTACTGCAAAGTCCACTGTCTAGATTTTCCTTTCTTTCTTATTGACAATGATTAAAATCTGTGGTTTGTTTGAATTCTAAAGTATTATTATTATTGGCTCACAACTATGTGAAGACACAACTGCCAGTTTGTTAGCTGCTGTTCTTCTTCATATGCATCGAGTTCTTCTTAAGAACCAAAATGTCACAATTTACCAGTATAGTGTACCAGTATGTGAATCTTAGTACTGTAGCATTTTACAGTGTACTGTACATTGCTTGATTTATGCCATAATCTTTTAGTTTCACATTTCAAATCTTGATACATGGTGATCTTTTCCAGTTCTTTGTCTTCTATTATGCTACCTCCTAATATTACCACTTCAATTTTCTACACTTAATTCTTTTCAACTACACTTATGTCTGGTGGGTCATGATCCAATAATTTATCAGTCTGTATTTGGAAATCTAATAATATTTTAACCTGCTCATTTTTTTACTTTTTCAATTATATGTCCCCACCAATTTTTATTACTGACAGATGGTAATTTTACAGATGTTCGGGTGAATCATTTTGATGACTGTATTAAGTCATTGTTTATATTCAGTTTGTGGAACTTCTTGCATGACTTAAGTATATGATCTGTTTCTCTGCACAATCTGTACTTTGAATCATTTGACAATTTTTCAGTTGATTGACTGGCCATGATTAAATTAGTTCAAACAGCTTGCTCTTGGGCAGCCAAAATCAAATCTTCAGTTGTAAGCCATTGCTAGACTATATCTTGACCCACTTTCTCCTAAATCCTAAATTTCTCTGAAATTGACAAGGTAATGCTTTTCCCTGCCAACATCCTCTTTGTATATTTTATATTATTCTGATATTAACTTTTTGTTTCCTATACACTTAGTAAGCTTCAGTTTTTAGTTTGATCAATGCTTGTTCTTGGCTGCTTTTTACATAATCAGCTAGTGCACAATTTTCTTAGAATAACAGAATTGAAAGGGACCTCAGAGGTCTTCTGTACAACTTCCTGGTCAAATAGGAAATCCTATACCATTCTGGGCAAATGGCTGTCTAATCTTTCTTGGAAATCTCCAATGATGGTGCACCTACAACTTCTGGAAGCAACCCATTCCACTGATTAATTGTTCTCATATACTGGTCCAGGATCTGATTTTTCTTTAATATAAATGATGCTGTGCTTCAGTAGTTAGATGGCATAGACATTGCTATTTGAACATAGATCTTTGAAACATATTTGCTGTGGGACAACTTGCCGCAGGACAATTGTATGCAGGATAACTCAATGTGATAAATATTATCCGCCACTACTTCTTCAACATTATTTCCATTGACAAAAATGGAAGTAATGTTGAAGAAATAGTGGCAGATAACATTTATCACGTTGAGTTATCCCATGTGGATTGTCCCATGAAGAGTTGTCCTGTGATGAGTTGACGGCAGCAGGATGGCTGTGTTTGGTTTGACACAGCAAGATGGCCACCACTATCATCATGAGCCACGGTGGTGCAATGATTAGAGTGCAGTACTGCAAGCTACTTCTGCTGGCTGCCTGCAATTTGGCAGTTCAAATCTCACCAGGCTCAAGGTTGACTCAACCTTCCATCCTTCTGAAGTGGGTAAAAATGAGGACCCAAATTGTTAGGGGCAATATGCTGACTCTGTAAACCGCTTAGAGAGGGCTGTAAAGCACTGTAAAGCGGTATATAAGTCTTAAGTGCTATTGCTATCATCTAGGAAGAGATGGGAGCATTTGAAGCAAACAAGCTATTTTAATGATGACAACTTTAGCTGTAGACTGATATGACATGATAATACATTGTCTTTGACATCCACTCTCTTTCTTGGCATTAAAACTCTGACTATGAGATGCATAGTCAGAGACATCCAGTGTTATTCTTATTGTATAATTGAAGAGAAAGGGGACAGAGAAATGACTTTCGAAAAAAATCTATAGGGTTCCCTGGAGGTCATTCATTTTGTGTGCTGAGATACTGAATGTATTCTTAAAAGTGAATCCTATTCTACAGGATCCTATTCTATCCTACCGTCTGCTTCTCTACGCCTAGCCTTTCTAGAGTAATCCTTTGGGACTGCATTATACAGTTAATTTCAATAATATGCTATGAGAAGTAGCCAGGAAACATTGTATTCAGGATTGCATGAAAGTACAATTGGCAGCTTGTTCTTTGAAACAGGAACATAGATGATATAGAAACCAAAATGGGAGAAAAATTTTGCACACTTGATTTGACATTGATTCAGTATTTGTACCTTTTTGTCAAATGTTCCAAATTCTTGTATTTTATGTATACCATTATGAGGTGGGTTACTTCTTCCAGGAATGCCTTTATTGTTGAAACACTGTTTTTAAGGCTAGCAAATTTTTATTGAAAACATCATAGTTTTTTTTCAGTCAGGAAAAGAAAACTGGAATAAAACACAAAAAGCAAGAGGTTGTTTCATTTGCTGAAATTTGAAGAACAGTTCCCAAGTTACAGTCCAAAGCATCTGTTTGCACACCAAAGGGGTAACTGGGAGCTGGATGTATTAGTGGCAGCTGGGAAGAAGATATTCTCAAACTTTGAAAGGTGGCTTATTTTTGAGTAGACCATATTTATACACTTTTTCCAGAATTAAGGTTTTACAATACGAGGAACCAGCTATCTTCTCTGCCTAGGCATTCCTGGTTATCCTCTAGTATCTGCCATCTCCCTCCACTTCTGTTTTCCCAATCCCTGCTGCTGTACTTTCTTCAGAATAGCCTTTATGCTTAGCAAGCACTGAGTCTGCAGGCACTTACAATCAGGAGCTGTGGCTTGCTCACAGGAGGCTATGTTTTCCTGCATCACATCTGACGAAAACTACAGAGCAATTAATTGAACTATAAGGGCTTTTTTGTATATTTAAATTTGCCATACCGTGTGTCAAAAGCTATTAAATAATTTGGATCAGATCATGACTGTTTCTCAAGCCTGATGTATGAAGATGTGTGTGCCTTCAGAAGGCGATCCAGCAATTCTAAAAGAAGAGATAGTCATTATTTTTAATGGTTATAGGGAGTCCCTGACTTATGACCACAATGGAACCCAGAGTTTTGGTCATAAGTTGTTGATGTTGTAAGGCACCACATGACTGGATGTGATTTTATGATCATTTTTATGCCAGTTGTAAAGTGAATCACTGTAGTCATAAAGCAAATTACATGGTCATTAAGCAAATCCATTCTTCTGAATGTGTTTATTGGCAAAAAAGTAGCAAATCTCAGTCATGTCATCATGGAACACTACAGTCAGTCATGAACGCAAGCTGGTTGTCAAGCACCCATGGTAGCTGGAGGAGGTGGTAGTTGAAATGTGGAGGACAAATCAAAAGTAGATTTCTTAAACTTCATGTAACTTTGAACAATTGTTAAATGACCAATCATAAGTCAAGGACTACCTTTTTATAATTTTGAAGTCAATAATCATGAACAAATCCCAAAGAAGAACTGTCTTTTATTTTTTGTAAAAAAAAATGGTGCAGATGTGGGAAATTTAGAAAAGTAAATATACCCTTTCTTTAGATTGTCCTGAAACTTGATCAGCCGTAGGATATTTTAGCCAATTGAGAGTTTCATCAGACTTCTCAAGTCAACTTGTGAGGGAATGGAGTAATACTGTATAGTAATTTTGGGGCCATTCCTGGCTGAGATAAGCCTTGTCCCACAAGATGTGCTTGCTGTATTGTGGCACTTTATAGGTTTGTAATTTTGTATTTATCTCCTGTTCATACAGCAATAAGACTTTGGCTACTTGTGTTCTCAGGAAAACCTTAAGGATCTGCCATATTCTAGATCTAGAGAGCAAGATCTCATGACTCCCTGAGACAAACTATTGAGGCTTTCAAGGTAGATGTTAGCCCTTTGTGTTAGTATGATGAAGAAACAGAAGCAGCAGAGGTTGCAGGAGTGGTCTTTATTATTGTAACAAAATCTTGAGATCCTTTCAGGGTTTTTCTGCCCTATTTTACAGCAAACAAAATCACCTGGGATTATTTTAGGTTTCTTTTTCATGGTCCCTGCTTTCCCAAGATTGAATTGTTTTTTGCCTCCTTTAAAAGTTCATTTCTCCCTTCTCCCTTATGATGGCCAGATTTACATTCTTTCAGGCAGCATACATATGCTTTACTTTTTTTTTTTTTAAGTGATTTCAATTGTAGGCTTTCTTCATTACACACAAGGACATATTGGAAAGAGAGTGGATTTTCAATGCAACACCAAGATTTATTGTAATTTATTAATGATAACTTCTATATGGAATGAGGTTTGCCAACCCTACATTGTTGAGTTTTCCATTTATATCATAAATATATTGAATTTTAATTGCTTTTAGATTTTATTCTGTTATAAAGATTATTATATATACATTTTACTATAATTTAGATTTACTTTCATATAACATTTCATATACAAATATTTGCTTGTCGTATACAAATTTAGTTCAGAAATGTTTTAGTGATGATTTATTTCAGAAAACTGAGAGAACAATCAAACAAGAATTTAGTTTCTTGGAAAAATGTATGCCTTTAAAAATGATTGCATCATATTTGTGCTGGAAGTTGAGTTTCATTATTGTTTAAAAAGAGCCTTGGTGGCGCACTTAGCTAGTGCACTACTAAGTGATTCCACTTAGCTCCATCTGCCTGCAATTAGTGCAAGTTCGAATCTCACCAGGCTCAAGGTTGACTCAGCCTTCCATC
>JANHFM010002409.1:130843-142736 GCA_032468115.1 Grayia smithii | reverse complement strand
TTTTCCTTGTTTTCAACCTCTAAAATCTAGGTGCGTCTTATACTCCGGTGCATCTTATACTCCGAAAAATACGGTAGTTGGTAATAATATTCTTTGGGATCACTGCAGATAGTGAGATATAATTATTGAAATTGTAGGTCTGTTATTGGCTCTCAAAAAAAGAGGTATTTATGTTTTTGGATTGACAAGCATAAAAGTTCCCCAAATTTTCCTGAAACAAATTGTAACCTGCTGTAAAGTCTCGGAGTAAATAATGGCTTGGCCCTTATCAAATGACTTCCTATAAGTAATTTAGGTATTTAGGAGAAAAAACTTCATAGTGTCGGGTTGCAACTCTATTAGGACACTCTTTCTCTCCTTGTAAATTCAATTGTCTTATTTGAATCGGTAAGTTAAACTGCTGTTAATAGACAGAAGTACTATAGAATGTGAGGGTATAGCGTAGCACCTCTCTGTAATTATGTAAATTTGCCTTTTCCTAGGTTTGACAGCAATTATCTCAGGAAAAGGCATATTTCTTATATTGCATGGAAGCAAATGCAATAGTTACTACATTTTATTCATATTCCTTGGAAAACGGTCACAGACACCTATATTTTTATTTATATATTTATATTTATACACATAAGCACACAATATAATTGTTTTTTATTTTGCTGCATGCCACTTAACAATTACATAATTGAAGCCATAACCCTAATCATAATATTAATATGATGAAACATGCCTTGTGATGCCATGATACAAGGAGAGAAGTTTGCATTGCAACTTTGTGATGCATTGCTCATTACATGCTCACCTTGTTCCTCTTTGCAGATTAAAGTAGCATAAAAATACTCAAAATATATAATTTTAAATAGATTTTATGAAATGATTTTACATATATAATACAAACTACATTCAAAGAAAAAGATGTAGTAAATGTGAAAGAGAAAAAAGAACACATACAAACACACAAACATTTGAAAAGCCTTACATTAAAAGAATTACAAAGGAGCTATAGCTGAATATGTTTATGGCTTAATGAGAATATTTACAGTAGTTAGGTAAGCAAGATAGTCTTATTGCATAAAGGACAAAAAAATGAACAAGTTAATTTTGAATAAGTTTGGTTATTTTTAAACGGAAGCAGGGAAAATGTAATGTAACATTACAAAAGCATAACATTATTTAAAAATATATAGAAAACTGAAAAAAGAATAGAAGCAGTAGTCTATTTTAACAAACTCAGAAAGCATGGTAGTGATTTTAGAAACAAATCAAGAAAGTTATACCAAAACCACAGTAAAATATCACTTTCTCAAGATTGGAAATTTGTTCAAGTTGTATTGATAAACAGTGTGAGTGATAGAGACTAAGGCATACTTACTGGGATCTTAGTTTCCCGAATTGTCTCTTTTATCTTATAATATTTTCAGATATTATTTATTTGATTGATTGATAGCTGCCAATCTTACATATATAATGCTGAATGATATACAAAAAATAAACAATAGAGAATAAAAAGACATAGGATCCAAACATCAATCATAATACCAACAGATTGGCTCTACTACATATATGGGGGCCCAGTTGAAGTAAAAGAAACAGAAAATGCAGAAAACTCTTTCTAATATGCTTTTGTCTCATGCAAAATTCACTTTACATATTCTAGGAAAATTTTTTGCTTTAAGATTAAAATCTGAGCATTCCTGTATTTTCAATCCAATTAATTTGGATAGCAAGTTTTAATAACTGCAAGTGAAAGTACATGAATTGTATTAAGGAAGGCATATAATTAGATATGCATTGTTAATTTTTAAAACAAATTCCCCAACTTGAAAGTTGTATTTTTAATTATTAAATGGCTTACTTATTAAATCTTAAATTATTTCATGGAATAATTTTAATTTTTTTGTGATCAAATACTTTTTCCCCCTCTTCCTTTTTTTTACTAATAAGAACTGTATTGTTTATACTCTTCCCCCAATAGTCTTGGTGGAGGACCAGATGATGCTAAAGAAATTATGCGACACAGCTTCTTTGTTGGAATAAATTGGCAAGATGTATATGATAAAAAGGTAGGTTTATATCAGATATAACAGAATTCCTAAGAAATGCCAAAGAGAATATACCTTATTTCAATTACAACAAATGTATATCAAGTAATTGCATATCAGGTAAAATGTAGCAAACTATCAAACAATAACAAACCCCCCAATATATCTAAGCTTATCAATGTTGGCCTTTCCTGATTTAATAGAAGCATCTCACTTCTACTGAACTGAATCTAATCTTTTTTTAAAAAACAGTGCTTATGTTTAGTGGAATCAGACATTTCATAATTATATATATATATATATATATATCAGAAAAACTGTTCTTTATTAAATTGCCATAAGCTTCCTGTAGAAATCTCTGATATAAATTGAATATATATAAAATTGTATTTAGAAAGCTGAATGTAATCCAAATTATATTTAGAAAGCTGAATATTTAGAAAACTGAATAGATGAATGTGGAACTGTTTTTTCAAATGTTTCCTGTATCTATGAGTTATTGCAGGTGGGGAGAGGTAGGTTGGATTTCATCCTTTCTATTGAATCTCAGGCTGATGTTATTCAGAGCAGGGATAGGCAATAGTACAATTTCTGTAAGTCATAACCAGTGTGGATAATGATTCTGAAAGCCATGTGCCAAAATATTCTGAGTATCAATATGGATCCCATTAATTCAAACTTTTGAATTTGATTTATCCACCAGAAAGAGCTGAAAAAATGGGTCATGTATCATCCTTTCTCTATGCTTTTGTGTATGTGTATGTAATACTAATAGTACCTGTGCTTCTTGAAGACTTTGTGTGGCCTTTTCAGGACTTTTTCTTAGGGGCAGTGATAGCATTTCCATTTGGAATAGTTGCTGAAATGAACCAGCTTGCCACAGGTTTTTAAAGCAGAGGATTCAGAGAGTCACTTTGTGGCTGTCCTGTCAGTAGCTTACAGCTTTTAAAACTCATCTTTCCTTTGGACTTTGTAAGCCTAAACTATAATTTAGTGTAAGTTGAGTTACTATGTCATATTGAAGAAGGAATTCTTGTAGGTATTGCTGCAAAATTTGGGTTGGAGGGAGTGTTAAGCATCCTCAGGTAATTTGTTAACATGCTGAAACTTTAACAGTGTTATAGTAAATTAATATTATTTAAAAATAGATTTTCAAACATTCCTTAATCTAGATTTGGTAAAGTATATTAGTTAGATTTTTATCTATAGTTGAGGAAAAATGAAGGAAATTGCTTGGAAATAATTCACATATCTTTCTTGGTTTTTGGGGCCATATGTCTTTGGTGAGAGTGAGTGAAGCCCTTGTATTGTGTGACTTCATTTTTTAATTACTATATTTTTTGTCATCTTTGTCATCTTCTTCATTTTTGTTTATTTTGATTATTTTGTCTTGTTTTAAGTGAACTGCCCTCAGTTGTTTGATGTTGGGTAGCATATAGATTTTAAAATAATTACAAATATTTTGCTAGTTCCAAATTATGTTGAATATTTTCTAAGATCTCTGAATTAATAGTGTGTACATTGAGATTAACACAAATTAATAATTTGCAGCAGAATCCTCTGCATATTTTTTCTAGAAGTAACCAAACTATGTTCGGTGGAGCTTATTATTTGGTGAGAGTTTAAAGGGTTGCATTATTAAAGATTGACTTATAAGTTAAAACAATGGGAATGTTTTTGTCAAAATGTGTTGATTTTAAACTTCTTTTTTAAAAACTAAAGGGAAGGGAAAATGCTTTTTTAGTGATATTTATTTGATATTGAGCAAATAATT
Source organism: Grayia smithii (assembly GCA_032468115.1). Classification (NCBI taxonomy): domain Eukaryota; kingdom Metazoa; phylum Chordata; class Lepidosauria; order Squamata; family Grayiidae; genus Grayia; species Grayia smithii. The sequence goes on along the minus strand of JANHFM010002409.1, from coordinate 138,923 downwards.
TAGCAAATATAAACACATTTTCTGTGGCAGTTTGCAACTTGCTGTAGAGTTGGATACTATGGAACAGTATATGAATGCTGACAGCAAATTAATTAAGCTAATTAGCAAACGTCAGCTATTTTATACAATTCCCAAAAAAACATTCACACTATTTAAAATAGAAGAGTAAATTTGCTAACATTTTCCCAGTCTCCAGGTGCTAAGTTTGTGAAAGTAAAAAACAAATATTCTATAATTGCATCTTAATAACATTTACAAATATTAATAACAGAATCTTTTTTGATTTAAGAAACAAATAAATGAGTAAAAAGGAAAATAAAATTCAGGGTAATTTTGATTATGCTGGCACAGTGATTAGAATGCAGTATTGACGTCCCAATAATAAGCCCAATTGGCCTTTTGAGCATATGCGCTAAAATACTCCCCGAAAATAACCCCCCCAAATACTTAGACGCATGTGCAGATGCTGCAGAAACACGATGTGAGGAGGCAAGGCTGGAGGGGGGGAAGGGAGAGGGAACATGCCCCAAGTACCCCTGCCATGCACACGGAACAGCCTTGCAGAGGCTGCTCCCGCAAAACCTAGCTCATGCGCCCCTTCTCTTAGTGGCAGCCGCAAAAAACCTTGCCAGCCTAGCCCTGTCAACCTGGGGCTGGGGGGAGGGGGACTGGCACCGGAGCTGTGGCCCAACGAGTCCCCCCTCATGCCCACACCCTCTGGCCCTGAATGAAAAGCAGCTCCAGCCACCCTGACATCTTCATTAACCCTAACCCTAACCCTGCGAGGTTGCCCGAGGGGGTCCGGCCGCTATCCTCTTTCCCCCCCGCCTGAGCTTTATGCATTAACTCCCGAGTCTGCCTTCATTTGCCCCGGCATTCCCAAGACCAGAAAACCCGCTTGTTGCAAGCCACTGCCACTTTCTGCCCAAATAAAAGAAAAGCGTCCCGTTTCCGTGTGGATGGCAGGCGTGTGGTGCATATTCCCCCCAGCCTCACCTTCTCACCTTGTGCTGTTTGCAAGGGATGGTTGCTTGAGGCAGCAGCTTGAGCAGCACCGGCAAAGCAGCTGGTCAGTTCTCTGGGGCCGAGGTTTAGGGATAAGACACCCCCCCCCCATAATAAGGCCAAGGCCATATTTCTGGGGTCAAAAGAAAATAAGACCCTGTCTTATTTTCGGGAAAACACAGTAGCATTCTGTATGTTTTATACTCCTTGCCTCTTTTCCTCATAGTTAAACTCTAATTTTATAGACAGAATTCAGAGCGATCCAATTTAGTGCAAATAAGGGTAGTGTTACCCTCACATTTTCACACATAAGATGTCTGAGTTTCTCAAATAATAATACATTGTATTGAATTACACATTGCTTAGATTTAAAGTAAAACAATTAAATTTGTGTCATGTTTTTTTCAAAAAAGTACTCAAGTCAATTATCAAAAAGATTAAGATAGAATAACTTACATTTACTAAAATTTCTAAATTCCTCAATTTTTTTCGCTAATCCATTAATATAGCTTCAAGAAAATATAACAATTTATCCTATTTTTCAGTCTGAAAACACAAACTACACACAAACATACAGACCTTGATGCAGTCCACAAATATTAACGCAACATTCAAGTATATGGAACTCCTCTTCTTCCCAGTGATTGATAATTCTGCGAGCTGCAGATAGGATTGCTTGAATAGTTGAGAAAAGCAATGTGGAAAGCATATGTAAATACATTGTGTAGTTGCATACAAGCATATCTAAACTAATGATTTTAACTCCCATGCATAAAATTTTCTATGCTTTGCAACTGTATCCACATACTTCAGGGATTCTCTCTCAGATGATCTTATGTCAAATACTTATATAAAGTTATAGACACATAGATATAAAAATAGAGATACTCAGAAAAAAATAGGAATAAAACCATGTTTCTCCCTATCTTTTTTTCTTTTTCCAAAAAGGTATTTTAAAAAAGGAAAGTAAAAAGAATCTAATAAAATGCCTTATTTTAAAGATATTGTCATTTTTGGCCAATTTTCAGTGTTTATCTTCAGTTTCCAAGTTTAAAAAAATGGATTTGCTTAACAACTGTGGTTGTTGCTTAACAACCTTTATAAAAACACTTATAACTTCAGATGCAGTCACATAATGCCTTGACTTACAACCACAACAACTTACAAATATAATTCTAGGCTCAATTATGGTTGTAAATTGAGAGTTACCTGTAGTCCAATCTAGCTTCATCTTGCTTAAGAAGTTAATATCTTCATAAAGCAAACTTGGATTTGTAATAGTTTTAGGTAGGGCAATTAAGCAGTACATTGGACTTCATTATTTTATTAATATTCTCATTTAGTCATGTTTTAATTGTATGATTTCTCCTTTCTAAATGTTTGATGATATTTGCATAATTAGTGATCCTAGTGGTGCATAGGTTTGTTGGCCTTATAAAAATAACCAAATTTTTATTGCATTCTGTATGTTCCTTTTGGTCAACATTGGGAAATACTAATTCCAAAATGTTGAAATAGTTTTAATATTTGACTATATTTGGGGTATATGAATTTATAAAATATTTTTATGTTGAGTAGGAATTGTTTTTAAATCAAATCATAAATTTTGTTTCCTTTATACCTTCAATGAAGGTACTTGGATTTCATCAAACTAAAATAGCCTCAAAATGTACAATTTTTCACAATACGTTTTATTTCAAATATTGTGTTATGTTTGTAAATTGACTGTGTGTTAGAATAATGCATGTATCTCTTGTTTGGTAGGATGCTAGCAACTGCCTGAGTAATTTTAGCGTAAGCATGATTGGAGTAAAACTGAGCTTTGGTTGTACTGATGGCATAGTATCAAAATGGGCTATAACTGACCTTTATTGTGTCCAGACATCAGCAGTGAATGTGGAATGTGGCATGAATATGCCTAAGCTAGTTAACCTATTTTTTTGTCCATTTTCTGATTTCTTATCACAACATTTTGATTGATGAAAGCCATGACAGGCAATAGAAGTCAATATTTTTGGATAATAATCATGGCGTGCGAATTTATGGTGAAGAATATGATTTTAAAAATTAAAAGGAAAACTGAGAAGTCTGAAATAGATCTGAATAAAGTAGTCTGATCTGTGGAAGGGAGTTAGTGAATGTATGCATGGAATTAAAGATGTAGGTTTAATTATGCAATTAGTACATTAAAATGTATACCAGAAAATATGAAAATAGGAATTCATAAGTTACTGATAATTATATGTCATATTCCAATGTATGGTGATAATAAAAGAACTGGGAGTGCCCCTTGGGGAGGGAGAAGAGTGCAACATTGGAATGGATGTGACCTTAAGGGAAAGTTTTTATGTTAAATGATGTAGGCAAGATGAGAGAATATATAAAAAAAGACTCAGACTGAGTGAAAATGATAATTGACTAATGTCTGTTAGCTTGAACATATGGATGCATGTGTACGCAAAGCTAATGAATCTAAATTGATTATGTTGTTACTTTAAGAGAATTACTGAAGGATACAAGTATGATGAGAAATGCTTACATCATTTTTCTAGTGTTGATCTTCAGAAAAAAAAAATGGACATGGAAAAAAAAAGTTTAAATAAACTAGAGTGAAAGTTCAGTGACCCAGGAAGCGGAAGTGAGCTATATTTGAAAAAAGCATTAGAAAATAATTTAATCTCTCAATAGAATGAATGGCTGGCTGGAGAATTCTGGGAGTTGAAGTCCACAAGTCTTAAAGCTGCCAAGTTTGAAGACCTCTGCTCTAGAGTGCCATAGAAATGAGGGCTTCTGGTTAACATCATGGCGAGATCGGACATGAGGAGCAGGTCTCCGCGCTCCCATGCGGAGTTCTCCCCATTAGTGGGCTCTGAAAGGAGCCAAAGCCGCCCTGTAGGGGCGCTGAAGCAAAGAGGGGTGCCCTGTGAGATCAAGGAGAGTCACAACTCTCCTGTCTGACCCAGGGTTCATTTTCCCTCTCAGCCACGGCGAGAAGAGGCAGTCAAAAGATGGCTGCCACGAAGCTGGGACAACCGAGGAACAACTAAGACTGGTGCTGGAGCAAAGTAGGTGAACAGTGGCTGGAATTGGAGGAGAGGATTCCTTTTTACTTAAAACCTAACCCCAAGGAACAATTTAGAACTATTTGCTCAGAATTGTTTGTTAAAGCGGTGATTAAGCACTCTTGAGAAAAATACCAGACTGGAAGGGAAAGATTTAAAGAGAAGAAACAATAAATTTCTAAAAATACAGAAGATTGGACTCTTAAATTGGAAAGATGTGGTAATGGGAAGGCATTTTAAAACACTGGAAATTTTTACTTTAAAAACTTATCTTGTTTCTATATTGAATTACAATTGAAATTACAATCAAAATAACTATAATTAGACTGACTAGTGGCAACATTGAAATTTCAGTTGAGAGTGCTACCTGCTGACGAAAGGAAAATATACACATCTGAGAATATTTATATGAAGGATTGTGAAAATATCTACTGGCTTATATTTACCATGACTACTGGAGACTCAAATATGAGAACAAGGAAGTTATTTAATTAAAGAAGTGACCTCTGAATGTTATCCTAGAAGATTGAACCTGTAAAGGGGACTTAAAGAGGCTTTTGATAACTCCAGGGACTATTTAAACGGAACTGATTGATTTCCTATGGGATACAAAGAACTGTGATCAGTGTACTTCTTGAAGGGCAATTTTAGGTCTGAATAAATGGTTCTTGGACTATTGGAAAAAGTGGGATTTTAAAAAAACCAAAACAATATGTTTCATAAGGAAGAAATGAGTGGAACTTTGAAGGAAGATGGTATTGGTTTTCTGAAGCACAACGGTCATCATGGAGAAAAGAGATTAAGGAGATTTAAGGAGATTATGGAAAAAATGGAAAATACTATACAAGGGATGATGAGTAAAGATCTTGATGCTCAGAAAAGGGAGGAGCCAACAGAAGAAATGAAGGAAAAGATAGAACCAAAGAACCAGCGAACAAAAGAAGACAATGAGATAATAATAAAAATAACAGTGATTGGTGAATTGAACCAGGGGGAAAATATTTTAAGAGAGTTGAAAAGAGAATTGGAAATACAGGAAGATACTCTTGAACAGGAGATAGGAGTTTGGGCAGATACTTTGGAAGCTAGGCAATGGAAGAGGGTAGAGATGGGAGAAATACTTAGATTGTTTAGTCAAGAAGTAGATGCAGACAGAGATAAAGATCCAAGAGAGGATTTTGGGAGGCAAGTAAAAAAAAGCATAGCAATTGAAGTATTGAAGCGGGCAAGAGACGATGGTTAGAAAGGAAAAGATTTCTCTTTGATGTTTTGATTTGCTTTTCTTTTTCATTCCCTTTTTTAGAATGGTGGTGTGATTAGAGGTTAGGTAAAAATAAGAGAAGGGGGAAATGTTTGTATATACCAGTGGTGGGTTGCTCCCGGTTCGGCTCGGTTCGCTGGAGCCGGTAGCGGTGACGGTGTGACGTCACCGAACCGGTTCTCTGCGTCTGGGAGCTGGGCTCACCCACCCGTCCCACTTACCTTTTTTTTTTTTGCTGTTTAGCCCAGCTGAGGCAGGCAAAAAACTAAAAAGCGCCCATCAGCTGGGCTAAACTGCTCTGCGCATGTGCAGAGCGCTTTTTTTAAGCTAAATACAGAAAAAGTATTTAGTGCGCATGTGCGGAGCGCCTGTTTGGCGCTCACACGAGCAAAGTTGTGGCTGAGCCCGGCAAGGGTTGCAGCCATGTGTCTGCCCTCCCCCATCCCCGGCTCGGTTAAAAGGGAAGTGGCTTCAAGAGCTGCTTGCCCCCTGGAAGGGCGGGCGTCGCCCAGCCGGCAAGCTTTGCAGGCACGTGGCAAACGTATTTCCATTGCTAAGGTTTTCAAATCCAACATTTAAATTTTTTGAAACTGAAAGAGGGGAGAGAACATAGCAACAAATTTGTGTCAGCTGAGCTTATTCACACGCACACACTCCCAAATGAGAGAAAAGGCTGGCATGGACTGAACAGACACACACAACCCTGGAGCAGAGCAATTTTAAAAGAAAGTTGTCAAAGCCCAGCCCAGCAAGCTTTACAGGCACATTTTCATTCACAGAAGAAAGCTCAGCTAACACAAACCTGGTACATTTGTTGCTATGTTCTCTCCGCTCTTTCAGTTTCAAAAAATTTGAATGTTGTATTTGAAAACCTTAGCAATGGAAATATGTTTGCCATGTGCCTGCCATGTGCTCTTGAAGCCACTTGCCTTTTAGCCGAGCTGGGGATGGGGGAAGGCAGGCTGCGACCCTTGCCGGGCTGCCCTTCCCACACCCCCGGCTCAGCCACAACTTCGCTCGCGTGCGTGCCAAACGGGCGCGCCGCGCATGAGCACTAAATGCTTTTAGGAAAAGAGCTAAAAAAGCACTCTGCACATGCACAGAGCAGTTTACTCAGCTGATGGACGCTTTTTAGTTGATTGCCACACCTCAGATAGGCTAAACGGCTCAAAAAAAAAGGAGAAAGGTAAGTAGGGGAAGGCAGGCGGGTGAGCCCTGTTCCCAGCCATGGAGAACCGGTTCAGTGACATCACACTGTCACCGCTACTGGCTCGCGTGAACCAGGCTGAACTGGGAGCAACCCACCACTGACTGGACCCCATTTGTCTAACCATGTTAATCCTAGGATTATGGATTCGGTCATCATAGACACAATGATAAAATGAATCATTTCCCAATGCTGGGCCATGTCGAGCCATAGCATGTCAGTAACCTGTGGCTGGCATTCCCCCCAACAGGAACCCATCAACCTGCTCAAATCAAATAGGATTGATCAATTTCTTAACCTGTACCCCGAAGTCATTAGCTACCACTTGGCTTATCAGGCATTAGGTACACCCTGAGTGTATCAGTGCCTTGTATCTACCTTCTTGGCCCGACTGCGGGGCCATAATGGTCATAGAAATGAGGAAGGGCCGGACAGGTGCACTTACCATCAGATCCCCTTCCCCATCATTGTCGCTGTTGTAGGCAGCTATCTGGTACTTACTTACACTGGTATTTCCTTGGCCACCTCAGGTGGTGCTAGTGCCCCCCCTACTGTTTGGTTTGCCATTCTGGACTTCTCAGGGGTCTTCAGAGGTGTCCTCTTCACCGCGCTCACTCTCAGGGACCTTACCTTGGTCTGAGGATTAGGGGCTGAGCACTCAACTGTGCAATGACCTGGCTGGCCCACCGGAAGCATTTCAATTTCAGTTGGGCCGTCTCATCCCGTGGAACAAGGACAGGCATCACCTGGCTGGCCACAAGCAGATGTTCCTTGGTCCTTCATGGCCCTGTACTGAACTCCGCCTTGGGGCAACACTTCTGGAAGTCCCGGACATAGTCACTCACTGGCCATCCCTTCTGCACCAGTAGCTCCTACTCTGCCTGGTGGACTCTGATCAGGTCTTTGAATCGGGCCCATAGTGCCTCCAGGAAAAGGCCAATGTCCACCAGCTCTCCGGTATGCTCATGCAGAGAAGCCACCCACTCAGCTGCCTCCCCCTCCCATACCGTCATCATTGCCACAACCATTTTCCACTATGATGTGTACAATCAGCTGTAGTGATCCACGTGGTTGATTATCTGACTTAAAAACAGAACCAGAAAATTTGGGTCCCCATCAAAGTGGCCTTCAGGAGATGGGATTCCATGGGCATTGGGTAAGGCCAATAGGCCACCGGCCATCCTGGACCCAGCAGACCCTGGTCAGCCTGCCAGGTCAACAGGACCTGGTGACCGTGGGATAGTCCTGCTTGTCTCAGGGCCTGGAATGATGAGGCTCTGACCCCTTGACCTATCTTTCCAGGCAACAACCCCTGGTTCAGGGGCCTTGTTGAGGCCTCTCTCAATCTGTTTGGGCGGTGTCTAGCCATAGTTTCAAACTGGCCAACTGAAAATGGGTAGGTGGTGCAGTGCTCAGCTGCAGCTCCTACAACTGTGCTAGCCATGAGGATGCCTCTTCCCCCAGGTCAGGGGGAAATGCTCTTGGTTCGAACTGGATCAGCTGATCCAGTAGCGATGGTGATGGGTGGTTCGGAGAACCGGTACC
>JANHFM010002409.1:100585-112673 GCA_032468115.1 Grayia smithii | reverse complement strand
GTTTGCTAGTATTGTGAGCCGCCCAGAGTCCTGTGGGAGATGGGCGGCATATAAATATAATAAATAAATAAATAAATTACTTCTCTTGAAGCTTTCACTAATTAGATCAGGCAATTCAAACTTTTAGATCAGACGAAGATCTATCTAACCAACCACCTGGACAAATCCAGGTGAGATGGCACCTGGATTTGTCTAACTCCAAGTAAATGTGAGAAGTTTTATCCTAAAGACACTGCATAACTTCAATGCAATGACCCAGCTCAGTTATCTCTAATAGGAACTGAATCATTTGAAATAATACTGCTGGATGTATCCACATCTGTTGATTCACAAATGTAGAAAGAGCATAGAAGCAAGCACTGTTTTGAGCTTTCAGAACTGATCAGATAAAATGCACAGTGCCTATTCTTTCTTTTGGACCTTTCTATTTTTTTGAGCACAATGAAGATAGAAAGAACTTCAGTTTAATCAAGTAAATGGAATCTGTAATGTATACAAACAGACTTACTGTTCTTCCTGCATTTCTTCAAAGTAGGTTAGAATGCAGTAAATTAGTTTATGACCTAAACTAATTGTTTACGTTCTACAATTCAGAGACTATGCTGGCAATAGTAGTACTGCTTCTGCTAAAACAGCAGTGTGATTAGCCTAAAATGCATTTGCCACTAAATTATCCAAAGAGTTCATGAAGCGCATCAGTTAAAACTTAACTGGCAAAGTTGTGGGTAGCAACTTTGGGTTTGCTTTCTGGTTGTTTTTATTTTCTCCTGATAGACAGTCAGATCCCATGCTGGACCATCCACTTTGCACAGTAATTCCCACAGCAGTTGTCTTGAAGCCACCTGAAACTTCAGTCCTTCAGCAGATTGACATTGTCTAGTTCCATCTTTGCTCTCGAACTAAATACTATATATCCTTTTCTCAATTTAAACTCAACTCCTGCTTGTCAGTGTTTTACCCTACTTCAATTCCTCCCCACTCCAAGTTTCTCTCTATTCTTCTCTCAGATATTTCCCATTCTCAGTTATTCAGTCACAAATAGCGTTTGTATGTCTGGGTGCTCATGCATCAGGATGGCAGGTAGTATTTACCATCTTCCATCCTTTCACTAATGTGTTTTATTATTCTTATTCAAAAGCATGCATTTGAACTTAAACTCATATCTGTGATTGTTTTTTGTTTTATGGCAGCCACACTCTTGGTATCTCTTACACAACTTCATCTTTATCTTCTAAAGCCTCTTGGAACCAAGATGCTGCCTTGGATTGAAAGCCAAATAAATTGTGTTCAGGAACAATAATATCAACCATTGTATCTGACTCAATTTTTAAAGATGAGGCAGGCACATTCAGGGAAATCCTTCACAAAAGTGCTGTTTCAAAACCAATAGGGCAGTGATGGCAAAATTTTTCATCACTGAGTGCTGAAAAGGTCGCACAGAAACGTCACGCACGCATGCACACGCTCATCAGGGCTGCGCTTTGGAAAAGCCGAACTTTCAGGTTCTAGCGCACATGGGCACCTGATGATTAGCTGGCTGGCGCGGATGTGCGCACTGGTTTTTGGAACTGTCATGTGCATGGACAGCTGATCATCGTGCGCACATGCGCACCAGAAACCCGGAAGACAAAGAGGCAAGGCTGTGCATGCCAGGTGACTTGGCTTCGTGTGCCACTTTGGGCACACATGCCATAGGTTCGCCATCATGGCAACAGGGTCTATCAGGCACCTCAAGCAGACCAACTGAAAAGGTGCCTCCTCCTTGGACATGTTTCTGGTGTCAGCAAATTTCATAGTAACCAGAAAATGATATGACCATGGCAAGGAGCTTATGGAAATGTTCATTATCCTCCAATCCTTTCTCGGGATTTGAATGGAAGACACTAAGAAAGCTCAGGGTTGTAAATTATACCGGGAAACATCCCAGAAGAAAATAAATTAACAAGGGCATATTTTGACTAGGAAGAATATCTACTTTAACATTACTTGTTTGCGGTGCAACTTTTAGCATAATTCTAAGTTTTCTGGGACCGCAAGTTCCACAAAAGTGACAATAGCAGCCAAGGACTTCATTGTTTATTAAATATCAATTTGCAACTGTATTTCTGGATTATACAAGGTTGAGGACCAGCAGAACAGGTGCCAGTTGTGCATGACATATTAATTTACACCAGTGGTGAAATCCAGCCGGATCTATCCAGCTGGCCAAACCGGTAGTGCTGGTGGTGGGAGGCTCCGCCCATCTGCTGGGACATCCATTACGTCCCATTTTTGACCCTCTGCGCAAGCGCAGAAAGCTCTGCGCATGTGCAGAAGAGGCGTGCATGAGTGCAGTGAGTGTGTGTGTGTGTGCGCGCTCCCATTCCCGATTTCACCGCTGATTTACACTCTTTAAATTAATACATAGTACATTTAGCATAATTATAAATGTATACACATTTTATACACATCTAAATCTACTCATATGTCCTACAGAGAAAACATGGCACTTAATCTTTTCTGTCTGCTAATAAAACAGAATTTGCAAGCAAGCTAACATTTTCTACCTCTGCCTATTAAAGCTGCTCCTTGAAAAATTCTTGGGAACTTCTCCCCAACACCCAAGCAGATTCAAGGAAGGAAAAATATGTCGGAATGTTGCCCAATAGAAGTAAATTTCCAATGTAAAGCTTTTATAAATGCAGCCTGAAAACCATGATTCAGATCCAGAGAAATGAGAAATAAACCTTTGGAAATATCAGCTGGATAGCTGGATCTAAGTGCTTCTGGTACTCCAAATCTTAAAAAGGTCGCTGGCTCGGTACATGAAATCAAAAGTACTTTTAGCTTGAACACCTGGAGCACAATGATACCTAGGAAGTAAGCCAGTCTTAGCATTATGATTTTATTACGCAGGCACTTCTGTTTTTTTGTGAATTTCGATAAATACCTGCACTGTAACCCAAATCAATACATGACTTACCACAAAAATTCATCTCCAGAGGTCATAGTAAATGATAAAGCCCGTTCCCCCCTCCCCCCAAGCAAATACCAATCTATTACATTAAGATATTTCCACTATCCCACCACTTGGATTACGATATAATGGATTTCCTCTATAGTCTGCACAGATGAACGTGCAGAGCAGAGAGATTGAATTACAACAACTGGCAGCAGCTAAACCAGCAAATCCAATCCAATCCAATCCAATCCAATAGTTATGCTGCACTTACTGGCACACATCTTAATTAGGTTTTAATATAAGTAATCTGATAACTACTCCTGGCTGGCCAGACCTGAACTGTCAGCAGTGAGAGCTTTGTTCTTTAGCTGCTCCTACTGTATACTGTGGGAACCTTCTTACTGACCCTTATCGGAGAACCCCATCTGCTGGTTACCAAGGTAACTGAAAGAGGCCACTTGAGCTGAATCAAGAGACTCTGATGATACAAGACTGCAGGCAAAAGAATTTTGCAAAACAAAAAAGAAAAACAACTTGCTCAAGAAAATGAATCTACACATCATTATTCTGCCTTTCAGGGTTGGTGCAAGAAAAGAGGATTACTTTACAGGCTACAAACCCTGCAGAGGATCAGCCATAAATGGCTGACAAACGTTAAGAGTGCGGTATTTGTTTTTTTTTCCAGAGAGTTGAACATGTTTTTAAAAGTAAGAATGAAGAGCTGTTCCTCGCACAGTAGCATCATTTTCAACTCTGGTACCCAGGTCATTTTGTTTTTGTCATTTTGTATTAAGTGAAAAGTATGATATCCTTAAAAAGCACACTTTTCAACAAATTATAACTTTGTGCCTGTAAAGCAAAATCCCACTTTTAACCATTTTTATCTACCCACAAGCACAAAACGGGATAGTTTGTGAAATTGATTCTTTCAAAAGGCCTGTTGAAATTCAACTAGGGGAGACGTTTTAAAGAGCACAATATTATTTTTTATTTGACTATGATGATGTCTCTGGTGCAAATCCGTGAGAATTTGTTTTTAAATGATGGTCTTTATCCCTGGGCCCCAAGTAATTTGTTTTCTGAATAGTTAAACTATGCTCCAAAGAACAGTATAGGTGTAACTTGCAAAGGGCTTGCAAATATTTGCACTTAACAATTTACATCATTTAGCTTTTACAACAACCCTGACATTCCCAAATAGACATTTCCAGAAGTGAGACATCCACCGTTGTTTTGGGTGGATTGGTTGTTGTTAATTGTTTTGGTGCATGGTGTTGGAGTTCTAACTGTCCTAAAGATTGCCATATATATCCCATCAATAAAAATTAGCTTCTGACACGAATCACAGTCCTGGAAGGGACCTTGGAGGTCTTCTCATCCATGAATCTTTGCAATATTTATGTGCTTTGCTTTTAGGATAGGGGTGTCATGCAGCTTATATGGCTTCAACACTAACCAACTTTCTCCCCCCCCCCCCCCGCCATTATCTCCCAAAATCCTTTTCACTTTACTATCTAGCACAATTTAACTTTTAAAGAATTCAAAATATTACACGTCATTTTGGGACTTTTTCCTGTGGCCAACAACGCTACCCTTGCTAATAAAATTATCAGTTCAGTGCAATCTTAGCTTTATGTTAGGTAGCACAGACCCTCAGATTAGTCCTCACATGCATTTACAGAGATTGCTGCTGTTATATGTCTTAGAAAGGACTAGGATGGGGTCTCCAACCTTGGCAACTTTAACACTTGTGGACTTCAACTCCCAGAATTCCTCAGCCAGCAAAAGTTGGAGACCCCTGGACTAGGAGTTCTTATACACTTTTTCACTGGAGAGTCGTAGATTATATTACCTCACAGACAATTACAGCAAGTTCACATATTCAGTTGTCAGAGATCAAGTAAGGCATGCAGATGTCTGCAACAATCCAATATCTCTGCACATTAAGCAACCCAATGCAAGATTTATGTGGAAATAAATCAATATAATCCTATTCCTACAATGGAATAAAGGCTGCATCCCTTCTAGGATAAGCCACTGAACATAAAGAAGTGTATTCTATACTGTACTCATTACTATGAATATTTAGTTTGCAAATTTTGCTAAGAAACATAGGTAAGAAAACAGAAAGTTAGTATAATTTTTTCTATCTCTTCATAGCTTTCAGGATAATTTGCACTTAAAGCATAGAAAGTCAAATTATGTTTGCTATAACAGAAACAAATAGTTCTAAGCTGAAAAGCAACGCTTCTTGGGTCGCTTCAATTTCATCACAGGTAGAAGTAGTTTCTTCTTCTTCTAATTAGAGTAGAGTAGAGTAGAGTAGAGTAGAGTAGAGTAGAGTAGAGTAGAGTAGAACAGAACAGAACAGAAAGAACAGAACTGAATTCTTTATTGGCCAAGTGTGATTGGACACACAAGGAATTCATCTTGGTGCATACTCTCTCTGTACATAAAAGAAAAGATACATTTGTCACGAATCATAAGGTACAACATCTAATGATAGTCATAGGGAACAAATAAGCAATCGAATTATATTAGGAAACAGTCAATGTAAATCTTAAGAATACCAGCAACAAGGTTACAGTCATACAGTCATAAGTAGGAGGAGATGGGTGATAAGAACAGTGAGAAGATTAATAATAATGCAGACTTAGTTACTAGTTTGACAGCATTAATCTCAATTCTCTGCAAATTTAACTATCATCACTAAAGTCATTAAGTTTTCTTTACATCACAAAATCATTGCCATGAAGAACTGGAGATGGGCAAACAAGAGGTACATCAGTTCTTAATTATTCCCACTGAATTCAATAGGACACGTAAACAAGAAGCAACCTCAATGGATATTCAGTTAAGAGGAGTAAAATCTTACTCTAAACAGCAATGCTGGAGTGATATTAACCGATTCAACTCCCATTTCAGTATCTTGGAGAATAAACAGAGCAGACAGTCAGGTCTGGAAGCCATCTTTCACTTTGGATCTTCAGGCCTGGTGCATTTAGTGCTATGGGAAATTGGGAGGCGGGACCGTATGGAGTAGGGGAGATATGTAGCCATAATAACATTCCTTTCTCTGAAAGTCAAGGACATCCTACCCTGCACCTGGAGTGGGAGGCAACTCCAGTTAGAACGGTGCATTGATAGGGCCATGTGGGTGCTGGGGCAGGGACTTGGACTTTCTTTTGGGTGCGGAAAACATGGAAGCTTTCAGATTCGGGTTTTCCCAGATGTGTATCTCTAATAAAATGGAACTTTGAGGAACTTCTAGCCTCGGAGTCTTCTTTCGTTGGGGGTGTTACTTGGAACCCTGACAGACTTTGTAGGAGAAAATATATGCGAGCTGAGAGAAGAAAGATGTGAAAAGTACTCTGGAAAAATTAAAAAGGAGATACTACTGAACTGTTACAGTTGTATTTAATCTTTATTTCCTTTTTCCTATCCATTCCATAATTTGCATAAACAATTAGAGAAAAGTAGCACAAGGAAAAAGTGTTAAGCACTCTCAGTATCTACCAAATTTTGGTATAAAAGTATCAAATGTATTTTTAATGGCAAACAGAACATATTGGTCGACATTTCTACTTCTATGTTAATCTGTAATTGCTTGTTAATGGTTGTCTTCCTTTAGGTTCTTCAAATCAACAGAAACACATAAATGGAACGTTTAGAGGTGTTCAAACTAGTGTCATTTAGTATTTCCTCCTTGGAAATTTGAGATACGAAAGGAAAAATGATTTTTATTAATATTGTATGCTAGTTTTATTTTATTTTTTGTGTATTAGAAAACAAATCAAACAAGTGCTTTATTGCTCACTCGTAGGATTCTAAAAGTTCTTAAATAACTCTTATTTAAGAGATCTTTTTCTTCAGAACTTTATGATAATTTCATTTCTCTCCTTCTCACCAACGCTTTTTAAAATTGAATTTTATTAAGAAGCTATGAAATAATCCTGAACCATCAAGACTTGGCTGTCCAATCTGAACTTTCTTATTCAGACCACAATGCCTTTAAAAAGAACCTCCCTGCGTGTGAGCTTCCCAAGAAGTGACATCTAGCAGACACAGTGCATGTGGTGTTTAAGCAGGCTGCACAGAATGAACAGAGAATGACTTTTTTGGGGTTTGATGGCATGTGCAGAGCGTATGGGAGGCCCCTGAGACTCATCAGGCATTTGAAGGAATTTAGAAAACAATGTAGATCAACGTATAAGTTTGTATTAACTCTGTTAAAAAAAGAAACATTAGCAACTCTGCATTTGTAATGGAATGCTTTCCCTTTTTCAAAGTGACAGAATGCTTTTGAATCATTCCTGGAGCTTCAAGATGTCAAATACTAAATGAAGATGAGAAAGTCCACTGTGATGGGTAAAACACTCCATCACTTCATTATTTGGGCACACTGACCTTTGATATATACACATCACAGTAACCCAAACTTTTTGAACAATTAATTTTAGAAGAGCTGAGAGGAGAAAAAAAATCAGGTTCCAATAAGTGACCTACAGTTCTTGTGAGGGGAAAGAGATTTTTAGAAATGAATGCAAAAGTGCTGCGTGCATCTTTCTTTTATTTCTGATACACAAATCACTGTGTTCTTCCAGAATTTAAAGGAATTTTGCTATTATTCAAACTGCAGAAAGTTAAAGCACAACTCTGCTTTCTGTTTCTTTTCTTAAATGAACGCTAAGTTCTTTATATTAATTGAAATATTATTAATGTAAATAATATTAAAAATTAGTTCTTATTCTTTATTTCAGTCTGCAACATTCCGTTTCTCATGCACACATACAGACACACAGATTCACTAAAAATGCAAGAATCCTTGAGGTAGCAAATGAGAAAGTAAAAATTATAACCATAATATGTATAATAAACGTAAACAATATGCTATTTCTTTTAAAAAAATCTAAAAATGTCTATGCTACCATTAACACAGTCATTTAATATTTCCTGGGAGAAAATCAGGAAAAAAACATAAATACTGCTACCAATAATAATATTGTACCACAACACAGGTTAACATTCCAATCAGTAGCAAATCATAGTTTAAACGAACTAAAACTGCCGTTTTTTAGGAAGTGCTCAGTAACATGTTCTCTAAGAGGATCATGGAGCACCCTAGCTGTTTCCTACTAAATGCTACTACTTTTTCCTGTTATTTCTTTCACACATAACATCCCCGAAAAACTACAAGTACTTTCCCTGCCAGACTTAGTAGCACCAACAGAGAAATTCTTGTTTCTGTACACACTCAGATGCATGCTGGCAAAAAGTGGTGTGTACCCACCCATCCATTCCCGATCCAGAGAAGTGCTTTTTGCCAAATGTTTGCATTTTCATTCCAATTTTTTTGCTAACTTTTTGATAAAAGTATATGATTTCGGAACAGACCCAATAAGACAACCAGCACAACTAAGTTATGCTGTTTACCATCATCTTCTGAAACTGCCTTCTTTAAACTTGAAGAACATCATGATTTGGTTTCTTCAAGGCTAATCTTTTTCAATATGACTCAGTGTACACAGAGGATTAACCCTTCACACTCTTAGGCCCGATAGGCACAAAATGCAGAAATGAGAACAATCAGGTATATGTAATTCAGATCATAAATTACTCTTGCAAATGTCAGCCATGAGTTTGTTCCATATGCAAGAGACCCAACAATCTCAGCCAGTAAAATAACAAGTGTATTTTAGATTAGCTAAACTACAAAAGCTGTTCCACTACTATATTCAATAGAATGTTGTTGAAGTCATCTGAACATGGCTAAGCAAGACCAAGATATATTTCTCTTGGAAAGGTAACAAATAGATGACAAATCGGCCTTAGCTGATAAAATACACTACATGCTACTTTCACTTTGATTCATGAGAGATCAAATAATCCCATATCTTGGCTCACAGTTTACATGAATGACAGGTACAATTCCAGATTACTTTAGATGATCTAATTAGGGATCATTGAGACAGATTGTCGCAATAATGCAGCTTATATTTTGAAAATAAAGAAGTCTGGTGAAAGAGACCAGGAAAAAATGAAGTAATTAGTATGAAGGGAGAGATGATATATAAAAGTTGTTTTCTAAACTCTATTGTAGATAATATAGCCTGTAAAAATATATTTGGAACCTAAGACAGGCTTTATCCATAAAAAGAAACTTTAATAGCCCAATCCTACTATTATTTACTTGGGCATAACTTCATTATGTATGTACTCATGCCCTTGCTCTCAGGAAAGTACATGCATTATTTTATTCTTAAAGTTCTCTCTGATGCTACTGATTGCAGAATATTGTGTACTTTCTGAACAATGTACTTGAAAAAACGCAGCTCTTGCCCACACAATACAAGCAAACAGTCTGAACCTAATGGACAAACAGCTGTTCAATCATGCAGGCAGCTGCACACCATTCCTAAGTGTTACACGCATTTTGTACTGAAAAGTAATGTCTGAAAAGACCATCCATTAAAATTTCAGAATAAAGGGATATTCAGCAGTAGTAATTATAGTCTTGCAACTGTTTCACAGAGGCTTTTGTTTCATGACCTTCTTATCAGCAGGTTCCACAAAATCTTTTAGAATCTTCTTTTAAAAACAGCAATCTTAGTATTACAATTAAAACTGTAATTGCTATATTACATTTGAGCAATTTACAGGCACTGGACCTTTGGTTCCTGTTTTAATCAGCCTTTGAAACAGCTGAACAGAGAAATTGAGTGTTTTCATAAACTCAACCTCCATTCTCTTAGTGAGCACAGAGATAATTACAACTATTTCATTCACAAAAGCTCCAAATTTACTTAAAAATAAGGTATCACAATTGGTTATCTATTTTTCATTAGAGATTGATAGCTTTCTAATTCCAGAGCAACAGATTAATTCCCCATTAATTGCTAAATATTGATAGAAATAGGAAAATTAGGCTTAAACATCTTTCACACACAATGCAACCATTTCCCAGTTAAAGGAAATGAAGATGTTTCTTAGAAAGACACCAGAAATTCAGATGAAACGGTCCCTTTAAACAAACGAAACACTGATAATTATAATAATTTTAAAAAGCTATCAAACTGGAAATCCTCCTTGTGAATGAAAGAAGTTTAAAAAACAGGGACAGGCTCAGCAGCTCTTTGTCCCAGGAAAAAAAAGGAGAATAAAATCATGCCATTTTTCAATATATTAATAAGCAAATGAGGGAATGGGAGGGGGAGGAAAGGATGGAGCAGTAGGTGCCTGGGGGCCAATTGCCTCTCCAGCAGCGGTAAGGCTGTTACTAGGCTTGCAGTACCATTTGTTCCATTACACAATCTCCTGAAGCCTTTTACAGAGAGCTAAAACAACTGCCTGTACCAACACGACACATGGCTTTCCATCCCAACTATTTGCTAATCCAGACGCTCCAACCATCTTTCTTTAAGATGCCATATGGTTGGCAGAAGCCTGTAGATCTAGCAGCACATCTGCTTGTACATTACTTTTTTTCCCTTTCAAGACTGCCTCCTCCAAATAAAAAAAAGGGGAGGGAAGAGTAATTTTAATATTGTTAGTTATAAGAGATGTATATATCTAGATACAGCTATATGCACACACTCACCAGGTTGCTACAATAGCTTCATTCTCCAAGGAACAATTAGAAACAGAGCAACAAATAAAGGAATGAAAGTCTTTTTCGTTATTCCTGCCATTCCCAACACCAAAGCATCAGAAATGTTATTCACAAACAGCTCATTCACTGAATAGGACAGCATTTCATCTGTCAAGCATAAATCAATCAGGAATCAAGTGGAAGCCAGAATAAAAGAAGTCTTGCTTTGTTAACTGGCAGAGTGAAGATCCGTATGCAAGTAAATCTGCATGAATACAGCTTTTTCAGGGGAAAGGGGAGTGTTGGAAATGCTTGATAAGCAAGATTATTGACAGTGTTAAAATCCTGATGGGGCAGACAAACATACATAAAGCCATAACAAAACAGCTTGGAAAAATAAATTACACATAATATTTTATAGCTGTTTAGAATGTTAAAAGTTTTAGACTACCAATTTTCATACAAAAGAAAAGGGAAAGAGTTGAAATGATAAACAAGGCAGATTGTACAATTATATTTCCTTGGAGGTAAACATGGTGACACAGTGATTAAAGAATAAAATAGGATGTTTAACTTTCCAAGTAAAATATGTAATTAGAAATGATTCAGACAGAAATAGTACCGAACGCTGAGGGCCCATACCATTTGGTAAAGGTAGAACAGTATGAAACTATTCCTTTTTATTTAAATATTTGAACTATGCAAATGTATATTCAAGCACAGAAGGGAGAAGGATGGCCAATATGGACATGTTTAGGTAAGGTTAAGAGAAATCAAAAGCTTCTGCGTCATATGCCAGCTTTCCAAAAGTACAGCTACACAAGTCACAAAGAAGTGCACATCCTTGGACTTAGGAGCATTGAGCACATTGAAAATGCTGCACCCATTCAAACTATTTTTATGGAATCAAGCCATACATCTAATGAAAATGTAGTCAGGAAACAATGAGAAATCTAAAATATAAACAAAAATATGTTTCTTTCTCCCCAGATTCCAGCCACTGTAAATATTATGTTTAACAGATTTCCATGTTCAGCAAGATTTCCATATGCAGGTGCAGAACCAAAGTAATGTATCAACAATCCACTTGGAACGCACAGCAAAATGCATAACTGCATACATGTATTACAGAAAAATATTCTTCCTTCAAAAGTCATGCTGGAATACCCCTCCCCTTTTGACAGAATGGCATTTGCTCCCTTAGATCAACAGCTAACTCTTCAAATGAATATTGATTGATAGAGAATACTGCCAGCTGCAATTTTCAGTGTAACACTTCCTTTTTTCAGCATTCAGAACTTTTTGAAGTGTTCATCATTAAGTGTGAAATTGTCCATGCTTCTTCTCTGTCTGAAAATTGAGTATTTCTGGCAAGTCAGAGAAAATTCCCGATAGCTGTTTCTATGAGGAGGAGGAAAAAGATTTGTACATTTATTTTTTAATGAAATTTACATATTAAAGATTCAAAAAGAGTGCCGTATTTTCCGGCGTATAAGACGACTGGGCGTATAAGACGACCCCCAACTTTTCCAGTTAAAATAAAGAGTTTGGGATATACT
>JANHFM010002409.1:86867-100485 GCA_032468115.1 Grayia smithii | reverse complement strand
CTGGTGAGATTCGAACTTGCACTAATTGCAGGCAGATGGAGCTAAGTGGAAACACTCAGCAGTGCACTAGCTAAGTGCACCACCGAGACACTATTTACTGGTTAATATCTCATTTTTCAAGTGAAAAGAAATCACATATTGCTAATTCTGCTTCAGAAGTTCAGTTTTGAGTTAAGTAAATATAAAAATAAAATTTAAAGATAAACATTTAATAAGAGTGGCAATTTTAATTAAGGCACAAGAAGAAAAGTTATTCTGACATATAGTTGCCTAATGCTTTTTTATTTCAGCTTCAAAATTTGTTAAATCATCACAGATATATTCACATTTGTCTAAGATAGATATTTTTTAGTTCATTAGGTTGTGAACATCTTTTAACTTTCATATGACCAACAAAGAATTTTAAAAACAAAGTTAAATCCTGAAACAACTAAGGCAGAGATTATAGGTTCAATACTTCTTCTTCCAACTTAAAAACCTCAACAGGATTGTCCCAAAGGTGCTTTTTCAAAAGGCAACTGGACTTTATTTATTTTTCCTTGAAGACATTTGGCTTTTTCAGTTCTGAATTGAACTGAAGTGAGCCCATGAACTGAAGAAGCTTCTTGGATGAGAAGTGACATTTCTTCAAGAAAAAATAGAGGCAGTCGAAAAAGAACCTTTGGGACAACCATGACTTGGATGATTTGGAATCTCCACAGACACTCAACAGGGTCTAATATGCAACTATTTACATTACAAATAATCCTACAATCAGCATTTAGCCAGCTGAGGAAATGTAGGGCATGTGCTTGGTTGGTTGCTTGCAGATATTTCATTACTTGATGAAGTGAAATCATCAGTGCTCAAAGAGCACCGAGGACTCCACAATCTAACTTCCACCACAATATCAACTAGCCGATTTATTCAGTGCACTTCAACTGTGGTGAATCATATCCAAATGATAATAATGGAGATGGACTAACAGTAATCTCAGAGGCACTGTGAAAGGAAGGACTCACCCTATTGATTTTGAAGTTAAAAAGCATCCAGGTTATCTCACTATCAGTCTATCTTTTTAAACTACTTTCATTCCAAAATGCAATCCCTTAAAACATATTTAAGAAAAGAAAACAAACATCTGTTTTTGCATCAGACAATTTATGTAAATGTATGTAATTTTGCATAATTTATTATATACTGAATATATTGAAATGTTTCTAGCAGATTCCATAAATTACATGCTATTAGTGTTGCGATAGATCCTATTTTGGCAGATCACATGAGTATGTTTGAAAAGGATTTATCACATATTATCACATATTGGTTTATTTGTTATTTAAATTTATAGGGCTGTCCAATCATTGTTTCTGAGTACCTTACAAGGATTAAAAGCAAGATAAATGGCACCCCTTGACCATTTACAAGGCTATAAATAATGAAAATGCCAGTGTCTAACTTCCATTTATACAAGCTATAGACAATGGAAAAACACAACACCGGAGCCCTGAACACAGACTATGACAGCCAGATTTTAGGGTTCTTGTGATGGTGGTGGGGTCACCATGTCTTCCACCAGCAGTGTTCTAGATGTCTCTTCACCCATTTCATCCCCCTCAATTCCTCAGTATATCATGGGGAATGAAGAGTCTGTATGTTGGGAGAGGTCTCATTGCAATTCTATCTGGAGTCCTAGACATCTTTCTGTTCTAAGTAGCAACTAGGAGTTTGGAAGGACTATGCAGCAGATGATAAAATAAATGTCATCTATAATCAACATTTATTTATTTTCAATATGAAAAGTGTTTTAGTAACTACTATGATGAAAGTTTATAGTCATGGAAGCGGTGTTTTTATGCACTTGTTTTTTGTAATATGTATATTCCTATAATACTTTCCACTTTCGTCCTATGCTGGTAGTACCATGGCTATCTGTCTACTACCGGTAACATCTCTAAACTTGCAGTGATCTATTAGATTTGTTTTAATATTTAAATGTATTTGGAAAAACATGTTCATAATAGAAGTTATAAAGTCTCTACCCTCTTTTTTCAAAGTATTTTATTCAGTGTGATTACCATCACATAAATTGGTATGTTTAGCAAATTATATGATATCATTTCTGACATTATTTACTTTCCCTTATTTAACTGTGAAGTTTTATACAAATGTACAAAAAAGTAAGTTCTAACTTAAAGAATAATAACATAATAGTTTTCTGTTCTGTGCACTTCAAATCAAATGGGATGTTTGGTTAATAATAAGAAATTCTACACATGTCTACTTAATATATATTGGACTTTACTGGGGCAACCGATAAAAATAAATTCTTATTTAGCCATGAAACACATTGGATAATCTTGTACCAATTGAAACTGAAATGTAGACTACCTTACTACTCTGTTACGTCAGATGCTAAACAACACAAACAAAATCCATATTATGCTGTTGCAGATTGTAAACAATTATAGGAATGTTATTGACATTAAAATATTAAATCTTATTGCATTCTAAATTAACTGTTTCATCATAATGTAGACTTGGTGAACTGGAGTCAGTTTCAACAAACTAAAGAAAAGTTGATTTTATTTGGTAGGATAGCATATATAAAACATATTCAAGTTAATAGATTTTTTTAAAAAAAGTAGAATGGCACAAAAATGTAGAACTTACTTTCTGAAACAATTCTGTGTACACTTTAAGGTAAGCAAAATTTTCTGGAAGACAAATTTGTTCAGATTTATTCCCAGTTAAATATCAGAGTAGTTGTTGCTCCTGTGGAGGCACCTGGGCAGTTTTTTGCCCAGTTATCTGGGAATGGTTTGACCCTGTTGCTCCTGAGTATGAGTGTAAGCACTTGTGTTTCAGATCCATGCCCTTCCTGGCTTGTGAAAGCTTCCTGGGAGGTGACATGTGGTTGGATTCTGGGAGTGATTAATACTTCCCTATGAGAGGGGATAGTGCCCCAGTCTATTAAGGAAGCTGTAGTCTGCCCTCTTCTTAAAAGGCCATTCCTAGACTCTGCCATATTGGGTTATTTTTTGTTTTATCTCTAACCTTTCCTTTTTGAAGAAGGCTGCTGATTATCTGGACCACTTCCTGGTTTCAGGCCTGGATATGGGATGGAAAGGACATTGGCCACACTTTTTGATTATCTTTGGTGGGAGCAGGATGGGGGGGTAGTATATCCATCCTTACTCTACTTGTAATCTCATATATATCTTCTTAAATAAATAAAACAAATATATATACTGTATCAGTAAGATTCTTCTTCTTTTGAGGCGTCATATTTCTACTTTTCATGAGAACAAAAGTATTGTAACAGTTGCAATCAATGAAAACAACCCCTCTTTAAGGGAGATGGCTGAATAAATACTATCAATATATTTCATTTCCTGAATAATGCAGTATCAATGAAAATATGGATCATATTCTTGATTAGAATTGATCCAATTATCCAACCAATTACAGCATTAAGGGAAAGTCAAATCCTGTAATTGGCCTATACCATATATAATGGGATACTGTTAATTCTTAAAACAATGGGTATAAGATATAGCCTAAATTAATAACTGATCAAAGTTCTTTTTGTATGCAATGCATATTTAAAATTCACTGCTATTAAGAGGTCATCCATTTGCACATATAGGAGCTATATATTTCTTCTTTAATCTTCCTTTGAATTCATTTCAGTGAATTATCCTTGTAGTTTTTATTTTGACAGCTCTCTTTACAGCAGTAAAACAAAATGTGTGCATTGCAAATGGCAAGGATTCAAATTTCAGCTATGTTTATCCAAAATAGCACTGAACTGCTTCTGTACTTATGCTATACTGCCTACAGCCTTACGGAAGGGGAGACAGATGGGATGAATTTAGCAGGGAAACAGCTGGGGCTTGAAGTAGAGACAAGCAAAAGTTTTGCTATCAGGCTTCATTATGTATCAAGGTACCAGTAAAATGTGTATCCGTAAGGCAGCCAAAAAAAGTGTGTCATTTGACTAGTGATAATTACCTTTTCTCAACAGCTGACAATGTTCTAAGTAGCATTAAATAGGTATAATAATTAAGCAATAAGACAAGGCAGACAGTGCTTTGCTTGGGATTATAGCTTGCCTCAGGTATGTTGCTAGGCGCAAGGCTGAAGGGTGAGTGTTTTTAGACACTTGAGAAATGTAACTATCTGGAATTTCCCTAAGAAATGTACTACCTGGATGTCTTGCTTCTTTTAAACAGAAGTCCAGAGATGTTAGACACTTTAAAATCCTGTGGATTTTGCTGACATGAAAATAAAACGTTGAATGCCCAGTGTCTTTTATTTCTACCTTTAAAAGACTAGTCCCTTATTTCCATACTCAATTAAAAGGATAAACATGGGTGAATGTTTAATATCTATCCATTACACTGGAACATCATAATTCTATTAACCCTTACCTAGCAATATTGTTTAGATTACTAATGAAATAAAGCTGTTTGTGTCAAGGTTTTTCGATTTATGATTTTGCAATATTTCTGCATTCTCAGCCACATTTCATCTCCTTCAGAATTTATCTGCATACGGATGTCCAAAAAAACCAGCCACCAGACAGTCAATACCAATTTCAGAAAGACACGAAGAACTGTTCCATTATAGTCAATTGTTCCATTAGAACAATCTGATTTAGAGTATGGCAGGCTGGCAAGAACAGCCTGTTTGATTCTGGAGTAAAAAAACAACCACAGGAGTTTACCAATTCAGCATACAACAACTAAGTTAGAGAAAGAGACAAAATGTATTACAAGCCCTCAGTGGCCTAAAATTGATTTTTTTCTTAAGAGTCAAAAGAGGTATGATTATGATTTTAAAACGCTCTGAGATATTGTACATGCATCGGACTGTTACACAGATAACTCTGTAGTAGACAAGGAGGAAAAAGAAAAATTATAAACAAACTGCTTGTTGATTTTAAAAGTTACTAAATAGGAACCAGTCTCTTACATTCTTACAATCTAGTGCTTCATGTAACCAATGTAATCCATAAATGCATTTAATATAATTCTCAACCCAGATTACTTTCACAACAACATTTCACATTCCACTTATTTATACATTTTAAAAGTTCTTTCTAAAAGAAAAGATTTCAAAGTACTTTTGGTCACAAAGCACCTAAAGTAAAACCAGAAACAATCAGTGTGCCATTTAAAGAACTCTGCCAAATAGGTTGGTAATTAGATTTTATTGTTATTTGGAGTTCATATAAGGCCTATGGAAGGATCCCAATTTTGTTAAACACCCAAAGTGGATATTTGCTGTGTGAGATCTGCCGCTTACTAGTATTTACAAAACATCATACTGTGCATCTTGAAATATCAGAGGGATACCACATAGAAACTGAACTTAAACACACAGATGTATCCATAACACAGGAATGAAGACAATGAGAAAATAGTAATTAGACATCAATTTAAATACCTTCTTAAAAACAATTATTTAAAAACAAGTGACTCCACTGGAAACAAGCTATTAAAATCAGCAAAGAGGGTCCCATTCAGAATTATGACATAACATATACCTAAAAATAAAAGCAGAGTATTTCTGCAACACTTTTAATCAGGGTCAAATTCTTAAGTAGCTTGTGAATTACATGCCTATTATGGGATATGGCATGCTGTTTTTGTTTAGTATTACACTGGTTTCTTTCCATAAATCTGCTAAGATTGTATTGGCTCAATTCTTGGATCTTAGATCTTAGATTGGCTGCTTTCCTGAAGTTAAAGAGTTATCAAAGTACTGGTCGTATAAATAAATTATGATCCTTAATTCTTCATTCAACTCAATCTATCAAAATACTTCAAAATGAAATTAAAGTGGGATTTGACCAAAATTTAATGTAGACAACCTATCTACTTGAAGCTGAATAACACAGGCATCCTATTCTTATACCATAAGTAATTTATTAGTTGTAAAAGTTATTTGCAAATGAAATAATGGCACTTATGACATCTGCCTTTTCTGTCTATAGCAGAGATTTTTGGGTAGATCTATACAAGACCTTCACAGATGGGCTGTTTTCCTCCTTTCTTCTGCCTTTACATGTGCATAGATTCGATATATGGAGATGGTGGGAAATAGAGAAATGGGAAATGTGCACTGGTTTTCCTTCTTATAATGTCTCTGCTGCCTAATATATGTAGTGGGTAAGTTCAGGGGACAAAACTTGATTAGACTTTGGATCTTTTGCAATCCTATATACATGAGATCTGTATCCCATAGCAGAATGGATCATAAAAGCATGGTCATGTCTAAAGAACCATTCAAGACAATATTCCTGATTCATTTTTCAAGTAGAGTTAACCACATATTTTCTACAATTAAGAAAATTTCATCGCAACAACTGTTTGCAAAGGATATTAATTAACAGAATCTGATGGATTCCTTTAAGAGCTATAGCTCATGCGAGATGAGAGAATGAGCAAAGAAGAGATATTAGTAAATTCATTTCTATAAAATACACACTATGAAAATATGATATCAAATATTACATATAGCACAGTGAAATAGATTTCATAAATGCTATGCTTGCTTTCAATTCTGAAAAAGCCACCACTCCAGGTATTTGGCTGCCAATACAACCCAGAAGTATAATACACGTTTGACACATCGAGTCTTTATAATCTAACATCTATGAAATTAGACAAGATTTTTCCCCTTATTTATAGTAACAGGCAAGTGCAGAGCTCTGCCATCTTGTTACACAGATGGTTATACATTTTTTTAATTGTTAACTTACAGCCACTGATGCCTGAGGAATAGACACACATCTGCCCCAAACTGCCAATTCTCTAAGCTTTTCTTTTGAACTATGGTACTCAAAAGAGATCAAGTAGGTGTTAGAAGCCAATTTTAAAAGCAAAATATTGGTCATACGCACAGAGGTACAGTAGACAAAGCTACATTGACAGCAAAAACCTCTTTTGGATTTGCACATACCAGGTCAACTAATCAACAAATACTCACTAAATATAAAATATTATTTGAATGGATGTTTTTAATTGTTACTACGTCATGGAAATGGCTGGTATTAATTACATGTGTGACTGATTTATATAGAAATAAAAACATAAATGTTTTTAAAATGTCATATCTTGTCTTAGCAGCTCTCTTTTCCCTCAGGCACTGATACATTAATTCTTCTACACATGAATGCAAGAAAATTTATTTTATTTATATTTATATTATTTTGATCTACGAAAAAGAGAAGATATAACATTTTGACAAATTCCAGTGAATGTTTATGGAAATTCTCAGTCATCCAGGTCATGGTTGTCTCAAAGGTGCATTTTCAAGAGGCAACTGGACTTTCTGTTTTTTCTTTGAAGACGTTTCAATTCTCATCCAAGAAGCTTCTTCAGTTCTTGGATGAGAAGCGAAACATCTTCAAAGAAAAACCAGAAAGTCCAGTTGCCTCTTGAAAAAGCACCTTTGGAAAAATTCTAATGAACTTGCATAATTACAGCAATCTAACTATGACAGTGGTTACAAAACCACGTAGTTGTAAATATTTTTAATCAGGAATCAAAACTTAAGGAAATACAGCATCTCATTGCATTAGACAATCCTGCCAATATCACTAATTTGTAAAGCTTTTTAAAAAATCAAAACAGGATTTATGGCACTCCCAGCTAACTATATTTTTCTTAGTGTGATAACTCCGGTTTTATGTCATTACAAATAATTAGAAGCGACTTTTCAGATAATCAACTTAAAAATATTATTTAAAAGAGTAATTTACATCAGGAGTCTCCAACCCCTGGGCCATGGCCCATTTGGAACAGGGCCATGCAAGCAGGTGAGAGGATGCGTGCATGAAGCTCCATTTGCCACTTGCATGGAACCACACCCTTCTCCCCTCCCCCTGCTGGTCCACCAAGCTGGAAAAGTTGATGACCACTGATTTATATGAAGCATGTTTTTCATCAAGTAAAATTGAACATTTAATTGTAGTTAGACCTCACTTCTGAAAAATTAACATTTGGCAGGAAAATACTATAAAAAACTTGACTAAACTAAGATATAGTTGATATTCTGAAGGAAGAAGTAGAAAATATGCTCATAGAGTTAGTTTATTAGAACATCAATCCTGGATGTTAGATAGTGATATTTATCTGCTAGGTCACAACAAAAAATACATGATTACACTTAGATAAGAAAGAAATATTAGATCTTTAGTGTATGAGAGGCGTTTAGTGTGAGACAATTAGGACAAGCAATTACTACAGTACTGAAAATCCAGATAAGTGGTAAAAACTGGGCTAGGCTGAACAAGTTTGAGTTTTTTGCTTGTTTATATTTTATGTTTGACTGTATGACTGGATCTGATTGATGACCACATTTAAGTAATGAAAGCTTTCCACAGCTATTTTGTCCTCTTAGGCTCAATTGTGTATCAGAACAAGGAGAGATGGGTGCTGCTATTTCAGTGATTATGTGGATATTATAGTAAATTTTTACCAGTGTGGTAAAAATGACACACTAATCATTAGGGAATGATTCATGTTCTGCTTTATTCTATCAACACAATCCTGATTATGCTGTTTGAATCAAAGTGCTGTTACTTAACACCAGAAAGTAGAAAGAGCTCATTCAATAAATGCTTAATCAAATGGCCAACTTGCCACAGCCAGTTTGCTGCAGCCAACTCGCCACGGGGCAAGAGTTACACTAATATTAAAGGAATGGTGGAATAGAACCATTAAAAAAAGGATACCAAAGGAGAGAGAAAATAAAATGTGAATGACAAAAGTTAAAATAATTTTTAATTTATTTTAAATAATTAAATTGAATTGTTCAATTGTCCCATGAGTTGTCCCACAGTGAGTTGGTGGTGGTGAGTTGGCCATGGCGAATTGTCCCATTCTGGTACAAGTAGCGTGTGTGACTGAGATGAAAGATTCAAACAGATTCTGTTCATCAGATTTCTTGAATGATAGTCTACAATAAAAGACAAAGTTCCCGGGGTGCATGTAGTAAAGCTCCACCTCATAATGAGACCATAAGGCAACAATAGGATATGGTGATATGTTCAATTGTTTCCTGTCTTCTATCTGTATTGATAGAAGTGACATTAAAATTAATGCTGATTTTTCCTCCAGTTTTTTGAAGGAAACTCAGTGACGTTTCTAACATCAGATGTAGCTTAGTACTTTGTGGCTTTCATTGTGATTAATTATAGTCATTTTTATTCCTGGCCAGAATATAAGTAACTTAAATTAGTTGAAAATATCTACTGTCATGACTACGGTTAAGCTTTGGAGCTACAATTGCAATCTGCCTATTCTCAGATGAAACTAGGTGGAGTTTTCAAAGCTTTGGAAGATTTTCCAATCACTTAATGGTTTTGGGGGATGACATGATATGTTCACAGAATTGTTGAGTGCTCTTCTACTAAAGTCAGACATTTTGCTTTTCTGAAGGTTTTAAGATATTGAGATGCTTAATGTACTTCCAGCTTGTGGAGCAATCAACCCCACAAAACTTCCCCATTTGGCACATCATGCTTTCCCCACAACACCTGCAGTTTCTGACAGTGACCGCCTCTTTTCTTGTTTCCAGTTGTCATATTCAGTGCTGGAAAGGAAGCTTATCTCCAATGTACAGTAGAATAAATTCTTCCTAATTCTTATTCTGCATGTACAGGAGAAAGATGGGTCTAGAACTCCTCTCTCTGACTGATGATGTTCTGAAACACTGCAAGATACTGAATGTATATAAACAAATCAAGACTCAGTTCAGATATGACCGAGTTTGGTTGGCCAGCAGATATGACAAAGTAAGACTGAGGTATACCCTATTCAGAATTGGGCAGCATTCCCTCTGAAGCAGATTTGAAGCCTGGAGGTACGTTTAGAACGGTGTACCAGTTGTGCCTGTTTCTGCTGGAGACATACATGACCATAATGATGTATGCCTTAATTATCTCATGTTTAAATTAATGTAGCTATTCTTTCCAGGGGCCTGTCCTTGAAGAATGCTTGGAAAGACTCAAATCAAAAACAATGTGGTCACATTGCCTTCTTATGCAGGCTCTGTTTATCACAGTATGCTATTCCCATACCAACTGCTCAAGTTTTCAATCCCTCTTGATCGTAGCTAAGATGCAGGTCCCAGAAAACCCTACATTATTTAGGGTCAGTCCATCTGAAAAGTATAACTTTTCATATGATCCTGTCAATTATTTAAAAATTGATTTCAGAGAATGTTTTCATCACCAAGATATGGCACACTGGTGACAAATGGAACATTTTTTTTTTCCTGTGGCAGAAATCCATCTGTAATCTTTAATTTTTGAGGCAATTAAGATTGGTTCTACTTTTATTTAGTGTTTGGTGGCCCTTCATAGCCATCTGTTATCGTTGAGAACATGTTTATGACAATATATACTTCTACTTCTCTATATACCTCTGACAGAATACACATACACACACACACACACACACACACAACTACTAGTGAATTTGTACCATGCTATTCAAGTGTTTTTTTTTCTTTTTAAGTAGTTCTGGGCTTCCATAGAATAGCTTAATGAAAAGGCATTACATCCATAACAGTTGATGAAGATTAGCCAATGGAGATATCCAGCTGATTTTGTTCCGTTGGCAGACTTTCATTTATTAAACCCTGATATGAACTGGATAAGCATTCCATTAAGTTATAACTGCTATGATAAAAATAATGCTGAGGATCTCACCTATCCTATACCAAATTCACACCCGTTTCCTTTATATATATAAAAAATTCCCTTCTCACCCTATGAAAGATATGTGTCTTTGATAGAGGTGAACCGAGTGGACCTGAGATTCTGAGGTTTTCTGTGAAGTATCTTAGCTATTCCTAGCACTGCAGTCTTCTGAACAAAGAGCTCCGATGTTGTTCCTAGGAACTTTTGGAGCCACTCTTCCCACTTGGGAGTCACAGGATCAAGGGCTCCTACCACCACTCGGTCTTTACTTTCAATATCCACTCCATTTCCTCCTCCAGGCCTTGGAACTTCTCCAGCTTCTCATACTGCTTCTTCCTGATATTACTGTCCCATGGCACTACCACAACATTGTGTAGCTGTTCTTGTACACAGTGCCAGCTACTTAGTTCTGCCATTCAGTGCATGTTGTTCCCACCTGCATCTTACACCCTGCCACCATATGTAGGACTCTATGTTATAGATATTATCTATAATTTTTATATATTATATAACATTTTTATTAAACATTTTAAAAACTATAATAATAACATTTACAAACTAAAGAACAAGAAGGGAAAAAGAGAAGGAGAGATTTAAAAAAAGCTAAAAATGCAAAAAGAAAATATAAGAAGTAAAAAATATAGATAAAAGATGAAAAGTAGAAAAAAGAAAACAAGAAAAATAAATATCTTTTTAACATGGTAAAATAAGAATAATTTATCATCTTCACTGCAACAATAAGTAGTTATATTTTAGCCTCTCCCTCTCTAAGCTTATGTCATGACTCTCTTCTTTCTATAGTCTATTCATCCAATCATCTAATCATCAAACCATAAATCACATGTTAAGTTTTCTTCTTTTTTTATGCAAAAAGTCATTAAGGGATTTCAAGTCAGTTACAAATGTGGTTATTATCTTTTCTTTAATCAAACAAGTCAATTACAGAAAGTTCTGTCATCTTCACAAAGTATTCCTCTATTGTAGGAAAGGAAGGAAACAAGTCCTGCGGATTTTATGTAACTGACTATAGGGGAGGGCACATCTCCATTTCAAGGTGGAGATTATTGTGCCAGCGCTGTCTAAAAACATTTATGTGGTCATGTGGCCAGCATGATGTCATGGAATGCTGTTTTCTCCCCACCAAAGTGGTACCTATTTATCTACTTGCATTTCATGTTTTCGAGTTGCTAGGCAAGCTCACCCCATCACATGATACTCGGATCTCGAATCTGGGCTGTTGGTTTCCAGCTGACAAGCTCAGCGTCTTAACTGTTGAGTCACCACATCACTCTCTCCCATGGAGATATTGTAAAAATTTTCCAGCTTTGGCATATAATCATGTTGAAGTAATCATATATAAAACCAGTGTTCCATGACTCTTTTCTGTTTATTCACCAATCCCAGGAGGAAAAGTTCTGGTTTCAATTAAATATTAATACTGGTATTTAAAATCCTATGAATCACTATATGTATTTGAGCCTAAATTTTTCAAGCTTTTTTACATGTCCAAGATGATAAAATGACTCTTTTTATTTTTCACATTTCCAACACAAATTTGAAGTATCTTTAAAATTCTACATTTTTCTAGTGTCATATACTTACAGTACATCATTTTATAAACATTTTAAGATTATAACATAGTCTTAAATCCCGGTGCCTGGAAGCAGTGCGGGCCTGGATGGGGAGGAACAGGCTCAGACTCAACCCCTCCAAGACTGAGTGGCTGTGGATTCCGGCATCACGAGTCCAAGAGGTCCCATCCCTTTCGATGGGGGGGGGGGGAAGGCCTTGGCTCTCTCAGAAAGGGCACGCAATCTGGGCATCCTCCTGGATTCGCGGCTGTCTTTAGAAGACCATTTGACAGCCGTGACCAGGGGGGCCTTTGCACAGGTTCGCCTGGTGCGCCAGTTGTGCCCTTTCCGGGACCGCGATTCCTTATGCACGGTCACTCATGCCCTTGTTACTTCTCGCTTGGACTACAGCAATGCCCTCTACATGGGGCTGCCCTTGAAGAGCATCCGGAGGCTCCAACTGGTCCAGAATGCAGCTGCGTGAGTGATTATGGGAGTACCCCATTACTCCCATGTTATGCCACTCTTGCGCGAGCTGCACTGGCTCCGGGTGGCCCTCCCGGTACACTTCGAGATGCTGGTCTTGACCTATAAAGCTCTACATGGCTTAGGCCCTGGGTACTTGCAGGACCACCTCCTGCCGCTAACATCCTCCCAGTGCCCGGTGCATTCCCATAGAGTTAGTCTCCTCAGGGTGCTGTCAGCCAGACAATGTCAGCTGGCGACCCCCAGAGGGAGAACTTTCTCAGTGGGAGTGCCGACCCTGTGGAATAATCTGCCCGTAGATCTCTGGACAGCCCCCAACCTCCGCTCCTTCCATTGCGGCTTGAAGACATGGTTTTTCTACGACTGACTGTTTTTTATCTCTTTGTAGTTGGCCTTATTTTATTGCTGTACCCCTTTTTAATGTGTTAATGTTGTATGTCCTGCTATGTTTTTTATGTTGTGTCGACTATAATTGTTTTTACCATTGATTGTAAGCCACCCTGAGTCCCTTGGGAGAAGGGCAGCATAGAAATGCAATTAAATAAAATACAATTAAATATATAATGTAAATTTTAATCCTTTCAACTACATATTTGACTGAAGTGATGCTATGTCTGACCTTTTGTAGTGCTGCTTGGAGGCTGTGGGGGCCTGATGGGGGACAACAAGCTTAAGCTGAACCCTGGTAATGGTAACCTTGATAATGTAGGTATGTGGAGCTTCAGCGGCTTAAAATCTTAGTTTTAGTTTAGTTGGCACTACCCAGAGATATCCAATGCGGGGTTATATGCTGGTACTTACCTACAAAGCCCTACATGGCATCGGCCCAGGGTACTTGCAGGACCACCTTCTGCCTTCATCCCAG
>JANHFM010002409.1:54790-77400 GCA_032468115.1 Grayia smithii | reverse complement strand
AAAGAATTCTATTCTATTCTATTCTATTCTATTCTATTCTATTCTATTCTATTCTATTCTATTCTATTCTATTCTAAGGAAATGTGTATAGGTCCTACATAGTCTGGAGAAAAATGCTTCACTGCTGAGCAGCCATCCCCAAGCACTACTACAACAAGCTAGTGATGTTTCAGTATTGTGTGTTCCCTCAAGGTCTTTCGAAACAAAACAAAAGTTCAAGATTTTATGAGGTGTGACAAAAGACCTTTGGAGGAAATGGCAAATGTCTGACATTAAGTATGTATGCTTTTTTTCCCTCCATGTTGTATTTTCAACAGCATCTTTATTCTCACACATGGACAAGAATTGGCAAAGGATATATTAACAAACGAATCCCAACTAATGGATTCCTAGAGAAAAATGTCATTGAAAGTCCAGCTGCATCAGCCTGTGAAATGCTGTTTTTCTCCTGTCCATTGTGCTAATCAATGCAGCCAGCTGCCACTAAGGACAAAAAGACGATTAAGCAGATGACCTGATTTATGGCTAAAATAGCAAAAGTTCATGTGTGTTTTAATGCTATCCCTGGAAAGTCAGATGGCATCCTGGCTTATCTATCTGAAGTCAATGGAGGTGCACTCATTTATGCCAGTCGATGAATTGATCCCAGGAGATACATAGTAATATGACTTCATATTAACACAGGTAGGAAGAACTTCTGCTCTGAAATTAAAACCTGATTTTTAATCACTGGTATAAGGGCAAGCTAAAGTGATCCTATAAATGTATGCACTTTGATCCTGAACAGCATGGAAGCAGAATATAATGGGAAAATATTTGAAACATCTTTCTGGACATACTGCAACAATGTTCTTGTTTAAACAAAGAATATTCAAAGGCTAATATAATCTGGAACTGCTGCAGACAAATATTAAAGATTGGGCAGAAACGTTATAGTGCACATTGGACTCTTTTAAACAACCTTTCTCTCACCTGCAAAGAAAAGGCTTAGAATGTATTATTTACTTTGCCATGGCTCCCATCCTCTGGAACATCATGTCCCCTGGGTTGAGATCCACACCCACCCTTTTGGTCTTCCAAAAGAGCCTGAAAATTCGGCTATGCCATTTGGCCTGGGGTCCCGAAGGGGACATGTCATACTAGAGGTGGTTATTGGACTGAGATAAAACCTCACCTTTTTTCGTGTGCATCTTGCTCCCTTCGTGCGCATCTTGCCATCTTTGTTAATTCTTAAATCAATTTTAGTGTTCATATTTATTAAATGTTTGAATGTTTTATCCTGTTGCTTTTATTGATTGTAAACCACCTAGATTCAACTTTAGGCAAGATTAATGGCACATAGGTTTAATAAATAAATAAATGAATAAAACACTGTTTTATTTATTTATTTTGCAGCTCTAGTTTCTTGTGAAGAATAAAAACTGAAATGTCAACTATAGGTAAATATTTCAACTCCCACATCCCCAAAATTTTCCCAATAAGTAATGTTTTATTTTACCCACATCACTGAATGTTTCTTCCAGAAATAAAAATATTAAATTTGGAGACATGAGGGAAATAAAATTCTGGGTGGTTTTTCATAAATTCACTGAAAATAAAATTCAGGATTTGAAAATGTTTCCAGAAAATAGTTTCCAAATTTCAGGAAACAATCTTGATGGTGACATCTGTCTCTGTCTGGGACAAGAGATGAATAATTTGGTACTATCAGCATACAGATGGTACCATGCCCCATGTCAACAGATAACATCTCCCATGGCTTCACATAGATATTAAATAGAAGTGGGGAGAGAGGACAGGTCTGCAGAAATATTCATGACAACATTTTGGAAAGAAGTTTTTACCTCTGTTCAGTTGTTTCCCTCCAATAACACTCTATGCATCTCTGCAGCTGTTGGGGCCCTCTCCAATCACGATTGCGGAAATCAGAATGCTGAAATCAGAATGCAATTACCATTCTGAGATAGCCTATAAGCCCTATATTTAAACTGTATTGACACAATGCCCTCCATAGGGCATGAAAACTCAAGTTGGAAGTTGCTTTCCCAGAAAGATAGTGGCAGGCGGTAGAAGATGTCATCTATTTTAGCCAAACAGTTCAATCTTGGTTTCATCAGTCCAGAGAATGTTGTTCCTCACAGTCCAAAAGTCCTGCAGATGCTTTTTTGCAAACTCCAAGCAGACTTCCATTTGTTTTGCACTGAGGAGAGGCTTCGGTCTAGCCACTCTGTCATAAAGCCCAGATTGGTAGAGGGCTGCAGTGATGGTTGTCTTTCTGGAACTCTGGAATCTCCACACAGGATCTCTGGAGCTCAGTTAAAGTGGCCATTGGATTCTTGGTCACCTCTCTTATTAAGGCCTTTCTCCAATAGTTCAGTCTGACTGGGCGACCAGCTCTGAAGAGTCCTGGTTGTGCCAAATGTCTTCCATCTGAGAATTATGGAGGACACTGTGTTTTTAGGAACCTTCAGTGAAGCAGAAATTTTATTGTAGCCTTCCCCAGATCTGTGCCTTGCAATAATCCTGTCTCTGAGCTCTGCAGGCAGCTCCTTTGACCTCATTGCTTTTGCTCCGATATAGTATGCATTGTCAGCTAGAGAGGAGTTTGCCTTTCCAAATCATGTGATTTAATGTACCACAGGTGGACTCCAATCAAGATGTAGAAACATGTCAGCAATGATCAAGAGAAAAGGGAGGCACCAGAGTTAGATTTCAAGTGTTGTTCCAAAGAATTTGAATACTTATACCAATGTGATATTTCAGACTTTTTTTAAAAAAAAAAATTTACAGACATTTCTAAAATTCTGTTTCCACTTTGTCATTATGGGATACTGAGTTTAGATTAATGAGAAAAAACATGAATTTCAACAATCGTAGAACCAGGCTGCAGCATAACAAAACTGACAGAAGTGAAAGGGGTCTGAATACTTTCTGAATGCACTGTATCAGATATGTTAGAAGGTTATAGGTTTATTTGGGTAAGATTCTGTTTGCTAAATGTAAGCAAGCAAAGGATTGAACTTAATTGGATTTCACTTTGTCATTTCTGAGTTTGGGCCTGACACCTCTGATCATAATGGAAAAGGATAGTGCTTGGATCATTCTGATGATTGGAATGTCAATATATTGTATTCATTCCGGGTTGGTGCTCTTAGATCCAAATGAGACTAAATATTGTGTTGACAGATCACAAATTACTGATAGAAAAAAATATCTGTACCTAAGGGTTGGAATGTGGGATTCTTGGTGCACTCTAAACCTGATTGTTTTCTTGCAGATATTTCATTATAAAACTAGATAAAATCATCAATGCTAGAAGGGAGTGAGGTTTATTCTCTGTTTATATATCAGTGGCTTGCCTTGCCAGTGTTGGTGGAAATGTTCTTAATGGTTCCTTGATTATTGTTTACTGTTTGTTTAATTGTTTGTCTTCTAAGATCTAATTCAGTTCCCTGTTTACAAAATGACTGATGATTTTCCACATTAAGGAAGCAAGAGATTCCTTATTGAAGACCACACTGGACCAGAATCTAAGGCAGCATGACTTCATACAAGCCATAAAAGAAACTAGCTCATATTCCAAATATTGACTATTCTCCAAAAGACTTGGAGTAAAGTTCTTAAGAATTTGGACTTAACAAATAGCCTCATAAAACTGAAGGTTCATTGTTTTAGCTTTATAAAAGTTTGTAGCAAGTAGCCCAGTATTGCTATCTCTTCTACCAGCAACATATAGATTCACATTATGGACCTGATCAGTAACAGTTTTTGTTTGTTCCCTACAAGTGGCAGGAAAGATAATTTCCAGGTATCAAAAGGACTAGATTTTTTTCTGTGAGAGCCAGATTGGTATACTGATTAAAGCCCCAGACCCAAAACTTGGAGACTGAGAGTTCTAACCTTACCATGGGCATGAAACAGTGGTGGGTTGCCCCCGGTTCAGTCCGGTTCGCGTGAATAGGTAGTGGTGACGCTGTGATGTCACCGAACCGGTTCGCAGCGTCCCGGACCCGGGCCCACCCACGCGCCCCAACTCACCTGTTTTTAAGAAAATCGCCAACATTTGTTCTCTGCGCATGCGCAGAGCGCTTTTTTGGCGATTTTTCTTAAATTAAAGTTTCTGCACATGCGTGGTAGTGTGGTTTATGCATGCGCACGCAAATTTTGCGCACGCAAATTTTGCGCGCGCGCGTGCACGCGTGTGCACAAAGAGAACCGGTAGCGAAGGTGAGTAGAACCCACCCCTGTTTCAGGTGTTTATATTATGATTCATAATAGCAAAATTACAGTTATGAAGTAGCAACGAAAATAATTTTATGGTTGGGGGTCACCACAACATGAGGAACTGTATTAAAGGGTTGCGGGATTAGGAAGGTTGAGAACCACTGGTATAGGGTCTCCTGCTTAAACACCTCTGTCATACCTCTGTCTTTCTTCCCTTTCTCTTTTAACAGTATTAATCTTCAGTGATGATATTCAAGCTACGTGGCTATTATGCTAAGTTCAATTTGACAACAGCCTTGTCCTTTTAACCCTCCTCTTCTATATTATAGTAGATGATGCTTATTTTTTAGGGCACCTCCATGCTTTCATTCAGAGCCTCTGGCTTCATTATCCAAATGGATGTCAACAGTTTTGCACTGTCAGACCAATATCCGTAAAGGCTGCTTTTTTGAGACACCCGGGGCCCCCTCCAGTCAATCTGGGTCCATCAAAAATAGGAGGTAAGTGGCATAGCTCCTCTGTCTCACTTCATCTTTGCTCTTCACTTCACTGTGAAAAGCAAAGAGGAAAGGAATGTTGCTGTTGTTTTAAAGCAAGCCAACTACTGTTGGGGGAAGAGTAAATCTATTTCTCCAATCATAGTAGAAATATGTGGGGGAAATTCAAGGTGACTTGGCTTCCAGAGAGACATTAGAACAGTGGTTCTCAACCTTTCTAATGCAGCAACCCTTTAATACAGTTCCTCATGTTGTGGTGACCCACACTGGATGCTTTTCTCCAAAGTGTCACAGTCTTCGGTAGTTCCCCCTCTTCTCCCTCGCAACACACGCAGATCTTGATCACGGCTCCCTTTTCTCGGCGCTGCTGCCCCCTGGTCTGTCTCTGTGGCAGGAAGAGAGGTGAGGAGGCAGGGAAAGGGGTGGTGGACTTGACCATTCCCTGAGGAGTTCCCGATGCTGCTGCCGCCGCCACATATTGTAAGGCTGTTCCCAGCCACTGGCGGTGCTTCCGTTGTTGTTCCCACCTCTGCTGTTGCTAGTGGCAGTTCCGCTCATCTCCTGTGCTTCCTCCCCTCCCTCCCCTCCCGCTTCTGCCATTTTCTTGAGGCTGACGACTCTCTGCCCTGCCGCCATGGTGCCTTCAGCTCCTCCTCCTGCTGCCTCCTCCTCTTCAGTTCACTCTGGAGTTCGCTTCAGTTCAGGTGGTGCTGGCAGTGGCGGCAGCAAGCAACGATGGGGGAAGGGGAGGGAACAGAGAGGCAGGGAGGGGGCAGTAGAGGAGCAGAGGCGGGGATGCCGTTAATCAGCAATGACAATGGTAGTGGCGGTGGCAGAGGTACCACTTGGCAGATCCACTCCACCCTGCCCCTCCGGCTTGCCTGTGAGGGACTGGGGACTTGGTTGATGGACGGCAGTGTAACGGAAGGGAGCGTGCCTCTCACACCAGTGGTGGGTTGCTCCCGGTTTGGTCCAGTTTGCACGATCCGGTAGCGGTGACGGTGTGATGTCACCGAACCGGTTCTCTGTGGGCAGGAGCTGGGCCCACCTGCATGCCCGTACTTAGGTTTTTCTGCTCTGCGCATGCGCAGAGTGCTTGTTTTGAGGGTTTTTCTTATTAGATTAGTAAATGCACATGTGTGGAGTGTGGGTTTGGCGCGCGAGCAAATCGAGCGCGCACGCTGATCATGCGCAAAGCGCGTGCATGAAGAGAACCAGTGGTAAAGGTAAGTAGAACCCACCCCTGCCTCACACCCACACCCGTGTGATATGCCTGGGTTCTGGAATGATGGGGCGCGCTAGTGCCCGCCTCCAAACACTCATACCAGCCACCTCGTACTACTTTTACGCACGAGGTGGTTGCAGACGTGCGCATGATTCCTCCTTTTTCCCTCTCCCTCCCTCCCGGTTTTGCTGCCCTCCCATTTGGAATTTGGTTGCTCTGCCTCTGAGGCACAAGCACACTGTGTTTTCTTGACACGATTTGCATGAAGGTACGTGCTTGCACGCACTTTCAGTTGTGTTGTGCCAGCCCGCAGCCCCTTATATTGAGCCTATATTGATAGAGGAGCGGTGTCTCGGTTCCTAAGACCGTCAGAAATTTGTGTTTTTCGATGGTCTTAGGTGACCCCTGTGAAAGGGTCGTTTGACCCCCAAAGGGGTCGCTACCCACAGGTTGAGAACCACTGCATTAGAATTTCCAGAGGCAGGAAGACAGAGAAGATGGAATGGAGTGGGACTGTTCACCTTGTACATGCCTGCTTGGCCACCAGGGTTCTGCCTCCGGCCATTCACTCCTAACATTTCTCCTCGGCTGATGGAACTTCTCAATGGGAAACTGCTCTACCCTGCACCTCTAAAGCAGAACGGGACAATTTGCTGCACCCAATTCACCATGGCCAACCTGCCACAAGACAACTCACCATGGCCAACTCCACACACGACAACTTGTTATGGGACAATTCAACAATTCAATTATTTAAACTAATTGTAAAAAATATTTTAATTTTTGTCATTCACGTCCCAAAGGTGCTTTTTTCAAGAAGCAACTGGACTTTCTGGTTTTTCTTTGAAAATGTTTCGCTTCTCGTCCAAGAAGCTTCTTCAGCTCTGACTACCCTGAGATTTTTTTGGTCAGAGCTGAAGAAGCTTCTTGGATGAGTTCATACTTGGTCATAAGTACAAAAAACAGTTATAAGTCACTTTTTTCAGTGCTGTTGTAACTTTGAATGGTCACTAAACAGTACCTATATTTAACTGCCTATATTGTCAGGGTATATAGCTGATTGTCAGCAACTTGTTTTATAGAAACAAAAGAGGAATGTATAAAGTCACACTTCAGCACTGTCTTTCAAATCATGGTTTAATGATGGCAATGTATGATTTATCAATGTATCTTTATAAAAGCAGGAAGGATATCTCAGCATTAAACTTATATCAGTAATCTAACGACTCTTGTGTGAAGGAAAGGTAGAACTTGCTGAAATTGAGGTGATTTATAGATTCCACATCTATAATGTTACCCATCCAATGTGGTAGATAATTAACTTAGTTCTCTCCCCCAAATTCAGAAAATTTATTTTGAAGTTCGTTAAAATTTAATATAGGCTTTAAAACTATTTCTATGATTAATCATTTCTTTTTTAAAATAATAAATTGTTAATAGAGGTAAAAAGCCAAAACAAAATCTATTTTTTTCTGATCATTGTTTTGTTTTGTTTTGGGGAGATACATAAATCAGGAACCTGATTTATACTTTCCACTACACAATATTTCTTAATCTATGATCAAACCATATCACAGGGCTTAGACAACATAGCAAATAACAAACAAGAGGTTACCCAATATCCCTAAGATACACTTACTGGCAGGGGTGAAATCCAGCAGGTTCTGACAGGTTCTGGAGAACCGGTAGCGGAAATTGTGAGCAGTTCGGAGAACTGGGAAATATCACCTCTGGCTGGCCCCAGAGTGGGGTAGGAATGGAGATTTTGCAATAACCTTCCTCTGGAGTGGGGTGGGAATGGAAATTTCCCCTGGAGGGGGAGTAAGAATGAAGATTTTGCAGTATCCTTCCCCTGCCACGCCCACCAAGCCACGCACACAGAACCGGTAGTAACAAAATTTAGATTTCACCCCTGCAGAAAAGTGTAGGAAACAAAGACTCACACAGCCTTGTTCTTCATGCCTCATCTTTGAATATGTTTAGCAACAAAGACTATTAATAACATCAGTCTGATTTGAATTCCAATTCACTGTGCTGTTTTTAATTCCCTAGGGTTCAGGAGAGTAGAATTAAACATGGTCAATTAAAGGGCACAACTGCTGTTGATCAACAGTTTCATGAAATTGCAGTAGTAATAATTGATCTAATCTTGATGTGGTCTGTTGCTTTCTGTGTAGCAGCAATAGGGGGGGAAAAGATCACAATCAAAAATAAAGAAAACCAAGTGAAATAAATACCCAAATAAATAACATTAAAAGGAAAAAGAACAATCTTTCCAGCTTTGCACTGGTATACATGGAATGACTTAGAATTCAGTTTTGCACTTTCAATTGGCTTCCAAAATGAGAAAACAGCCATATTGAATACAAAAAAATTCTTACAGATAATGAAACATTTTTATTGAATATTGCTGTTTTGGTCTTAGATGACCAAGAGTTAATTACTTTTCTCTTGCAAAGTCATTGAAATATAGTAAAATGCATTTATTTTACAAAATGTATGGACAATACTGTTGTTATGGCTGATTGACTCAACCTTGATTTTTGGTGCTTACAAGAAGCCCATAAATTTGTGTTGATACTTTCATAAATGGTTTACCATTCTGTTCTACTTAAGGACAAGTGGGAATGGCTGAATCAAATGTCTATGGAGATTCTCAGTCATCCAGTTCATGGTTGTCCCAAAGGTGATTTTTTCAAGAGGCAACTGGACTTTCTAGTTATTCTTTGAAAATGTTTCTCTTCTCATCCAAGAAGCTTCTGATTGGATGGTGGGGAATGGAAGGATTTATACTCCTTGCAGACTGATGGTCATTTGCATTCTTTTAGAGATTCATTGAGGCCACCTGGAGATTTATCTGTGTCTTCATGGTCAATTGAATAGTATAATTTTCTTAGAATTGTTAAAAGGACGATGTTGTAGACTGGAGATAGATGATGTTTTATCCTTCCCCCTCTCTCAACTGGATCAAACCTACCCAGCTGATGTTTAAGTGAAGCACAAGTGGGATTGTCATTTGGTTATGACCCAGTGCCTATGACTTTGAGAAACTAGATATGGATATCTATGAAAAGTAATGAAAGTAAATCTTGGAAGGACTGACTTGCTGCTTAGTTTTCTGCTGCAATCTTAACCTGGGTGAAATGACCTTCTTTTTGAGGGTGTGGGAGCCTTTAAGTTGAGATTTTTCCTGGGCTCTTGGCTATTGATCAATCAGAATAGAACTGGAAGGGACCTTGGAGGCCTTTCTTTGAAGTCTGGCAATTGATATTATGGAAATGTAATTCAGTATAAAAAAATAACACACTGTAACACCTTTAATAGTTCAACATTACTTGATTATAACCTTCAGAAAAATTATCACATACAGATCATGGATTCATGTGTTTTACTACATATTTTCATACATACACTTTTTGCTTTTAAACTCCTTTTTTATTCATTAGCTGTTGTTATTTTCTTTATAAAATACCTTTTGAAAGACAAGCAAGATTTGGTAAATTTCAAAATTGGTAGAAGAAATAAATAGACAATGAATAATTTCCTTACCCCAAGTATGTTAAGGTAATTGGGAAGGTTTGAGATTCTGTTTTCCAAGTTATTAGAAAGGAAATTTAACAATATCCATTATTGATAAAAACTTCTTAATCTGTTCAAATACAGAAGTAGAGATTCTATTCAGGTGTTTTTCTAAGTTAGATGTGCAATTTATATGGATACTTAAGAGATATCACCTCTCACTGTCTGACATTTCAATGTCTGTAATCATAGTTATTTCTACTGGGAGATCAGGTCAATATTTTTGCTACAAAATTCAAGAAGTTATGTACTACTGTGATTTTAGTTAGAAGACAATGGCTTTAAATGAAAGAACATGATGGCATCTGTGTATATTGCTTCCATCACACAATTAATACTTGCATATACATCCTTTTCCAAATTTTTAAAAAAGCCATTCCACCAAAACATCTATGGTGATTCTCAGTAATCATGGTCATGTTTGTCTGAAAAGTGTTTTTTCAAAAGGCAAGTGGACTTCAAGGGAAAACCAAGAAAGAAAGTCCAGTTGCCTTTTCAGAATTCCACCAAAATATTCACACATCTCTTGTTGTATGGGGTTGGGCTAAAAATCAGATATTTCTGAAAATTGGTCTTTTCTGCGTAACATAATATTTTGACACAGAATATTTGGCATCAAAAAACAAGTAACTCAAGAAAAATATATGTGGTTCTTCCTGCTTTTTAAAAAACAACCTATTCTACCTCTGAAATAAAGAATGAGGTTGTCTTTCTTATGGGGTGCATATCTTACTCATGATTATTATGGGAAGAAGGATTGATTCTGAAGTA
This sequence comes from Grayia smithii, assembly GCA_032468115.1. Lineage (NCBI taxonomy): Eukaryota > Metazoa > Chordata > Lepidosauria > Squamata > Grayiidae > Grayia > Grayia smithii. The sequence continues at coordinate 67,104 of JANHFM010002409.1, read as the reverse complement.
ACTTTACCAAATTGAAAGCAGAATGAAGTTTGAACTAAAGAGCAAAGCTTATTTACTAAACAAATAAATAAGACAGGAGTTCAGTTTTGTTTCTTTATCAGCTTTCCCTTTCTGTTCAAATCAGGCCTCATGACAATAATATAGCATTTGGGAAAAAAGATGAAGCCAAGTAATCCAGCTGCAGAAGCCAAAATGGAGAAGATCTCCACAGCCACCATGTACTTTCCCTTAGTGCTCAGAAACGTGGGAACAAATGAAACCCAGACACTGCAAAAGACCAACATGCTGAAGGTGATAAATTTGGCTTCATTAAAGCTATTAGGTAATTTCCTGGCTAGGAAGGCCACTGTGAAGCTGATGGCTGCCAATAACCCCATAATGCCAAGGACAAGGAAAAACATGATGCCTGAGCCTTCATTACATTCCAGGACAATTTCTTCAGGGATGGAGTGCATGTCTGAATCTGGGAATGGGGGAGAAATTGACAGCCACACACTACAAATGGTGGCTTGCACCAGGGAGCAAGACAGGACAATAATGTTGGCCAGCTGTTTCCCCACCCATTTTCTGATTTGGGAGCCTGGTTTGGTGGCCATGAAAGCAAGGACCACTATGATTGTTTTCCCCAATATACAAGAAAGAGCTACAGAGAAGATGATGCCAAAAGCAATTTGCTGCATGAGACATTTTACTTGGTCAGGTTGTCCAACAAAAAGCAAAGTACAAAGGAAGGAGAGAAGGAGAACAACTAGAAGAATATAGGTCAGGTTCCTGTTGTTAGCTTTTACAATGGGAGTGTCCCGCTGTTTAATGAAGATCCCTAGTACCCTAGCTGAGATGAAAGAAAAGAAGAAAGCCACACTTGTCAAGGTGATGCCCAAGGGTTCTTTATAAGACAAGAAGGTCCTATGGTTTTTAATGCAAAGCACCTGGTCCTTGTTAGGATAGTTTTCTTCAGGACATGGAAAACAGTCATCTGAATCTGGAAGAGGAAATAGAGTTGTCAAACACATAAGAATTCAGAGTTAGCTCAGCCTTTCCCAACTTTCAGATGAAGTGTATTTCATTGCCTAGAATTTCCAAATGTGGGATTTGATATCTAACCTATAGGAAAGATTGTAGACCAGGAAAGTTCTATAACTAAGTTGGATGAGAAGAGTAGCATAGTAATTACTCTGACTTTATTTAGTAAGTTATCAGTCAAAGATTCATTATCATGCCTAACTCATGGTGATACTGGGTGTCTACCAAAGATAATGCCCCATATAAAAAAAATCATTACATTCCATCCCCCTGGGAACAATATTCAGACAAACCACTTGATGTACTCTGCATCAGCCTGGATCCCTAGGGTTGGTGATAAGACATGTCTTCAAGGCATTTCAAGAGAGCATCACAGTGGGAACTTGTCTATCTCTACCAGGATAATGTTCCTCAAGGAATGAGCCACTATAAAAAGGCTCTTTTTCTCCATCCAACTGGATGGACTTCCTTAATAGGAGGGGAAGCCATAACAAATCTTGCCTTCCAGGAAGATATGAGTCTTAAAAACAAAAAACCTTGCTAGGGTTTTACATTGATGGGTCTGGCATCAAATTGGTAACCAATGGATCTCCCACAAGAGAGGTGACTCACGTGTGAATGTAGTCTTTCATAAAACCATGTGGACCACCACATTTTGAACAAACCTGAGACTTTTCAAGCGAAGGCCCTATTTAGAGCACATTACAGATGATTGTCAAGTGAGTTTTGCCCATTGTATGACCTTTCTTGCCATAGTTGTTGAGTGAATCATTGTAGTTGTTAAGTTAGAAGTGTATCTGACCACCCTGTAGTCTTTGCTTGTCAGAAGGTCTGAAAATGTGATCAAATGACCTGGGACATTGCAACAACCATAGATACATGTCTGTTGTCAAGCATCAAAATTTTGATCATGTGACCATGGGGATGATTTATGTCCTTTATGTGACTCATTTAAGTTTCTTGTACAAAAGGTGCCATATAATCCACTGTCTTTCACATTCATTGTAGAAAAATATGGAAACAGAATCATCTTTTAAAAGTAAATTTACACCTTCTGTTTTGATATTTCTCATTACAAAATGAGTTTTCAAAGTTTTATCTTGGTTTGCTTTTGAATTTTCCATTCTAAAAGAAAAATATTGACTTGCAGAGTTAGTAGACATCAACAGTTCTTGCACTATATCTTTTACCTGTCTGGTTGGCAATTTTCTCTTCTGGGCAATGAAGTCATTTGTAACAGCAAAATGGTTTCCCTTCTATTTTGATCTTGCTGTGACCCAAGGAGCAATGATCATTGCATGAAGAAAGAGGCTGAGTCTGTTAATAAATGAAAGAATCAAGCTATTCTCCAAAGCATCTGAGGGCAGGACAAGAAGCAATGGATGTAAACTAATCAAGGAGAGAAGCAACTAAGGGGAAATTTCCTGACAGTTAGAACAATTAATCAGTGGAACAACTTGCCTCCAGAAGTTGTGAATTCTCCAACACTGGAAGATTTTAAGAAGTTCAGAGGAATGAAAATGGGGATGCCAACCACAATAATGGTGGAGGAAATTCAGAATAAATCAACAGAAGGTAGAGCCCATATTAAAGAATGTACTACAGTTTCAATGGCAAAGAAGATGTAATTTGCCACTCCTACTACATCTACACTGATTTTTCTAGTGCAGCTATTAAAAATCATTAATAAAGATCTTCCACATTAAGAATAGAAGAAAGATGATACAACAAAATTTCCTATGTTAAAATCTCTTACATTCATTCTAATTAAGATTAGTAGATTCTAATGATGTACTTTCTATGCTTACATGTTCATGGATATACTTCAGTTTAAACACAGTGAAGATATGACAAGATTCCTCATAATAAGAAGCCAATCTTTGGCAGAAGTGCTTGAGAGAGTGATAGATGGATTCTGGAACTGTAATGCAACCTGTTTTAAATGGAGCAACACTTCCCTAAAGAATCAGGTTTGCAGTCTGTGAGTGCATCTGGATTCACCAAGAAGCAGATGCCCAAGAAGATGTAAATAGGAGCATCTTTGCCCAGCTTAAGATAGTGTGCCAATTGCATCTGCTCTTGACAAGGTCAGTGCATCCATGATAATACCTACCAAGACAGGACTACTGACTGGCTAGCTCCATTATATACATTATTTACCAATAAGCAATGTCCAAAGTGTATATTACATAAAATGTGGGGTTGTGGAAACCAGTCTATTTAATAGGAATAAACATAGGAAATTTAAAAACGTAGTGCAAATAGTGGGAACTGGATGCTTAATGTATGGGAAAATAAGATTTAGATAGGATGTAAAGAATGTATGAATGCTTAATGAATGAAGAAATATACTGAGGTGACTTGGTCATGTAGAAAGAATAAAGAAGGACTGAATTGCAAATAGGTTGAGAAGGAAGGAAAAGAAAGTCATATTTTGATCGGGTTGATGAATTCCTGTAATAGAAAAGTTAAAAAGGAAAAAAACCACAAGGCATTGTAAGAGCTAGTGTATGGGCCTGGTGGAAGCAATGGCAGGTTGTAATGTTAGCAAAGATAGGGATGGTGTAATCTAATTTTACCTAAACTTCCTTTCCTTTGTTCTTACATGTCTTTTAACTTCTTCAGCTTACTATTTCTTACTCCTTTTAGGAGCTCTGCCCAGCATTGGTACTACAAAAAATAGCATGATGGATTACATACACACACACACACACACACACACACACACACACACACAGATTTTCATCCGGTTTAGTTGCCCATAATGTTTTTTTTGGAATATAAACCTATATAGTAAAATTATAAAATATGAACAGTGTATAGAAAAAACATGAAATACTTGAAACTATCATTTGACATCTCTCTGATTAATATTCACCAAAGTACAGGACTGAAACAGTGCAGCAAGTTGTGGAATTTTAATATATTAACAAGGGGGAAATGCCATAAATATAGCTAGTCTATACCATTCATAAAAGTTTTATCCACATTTTTTTCTTATGAAAATACCAATCCCATAATTTCTCAGATGTTTTCAAACTATGCAAACAATCCTGCCTTATTCCATCTGATTGATAGAAATTTTCAATTAATTTAAGAATTAAGATCACTGGAAAGGATAGAAATTGCAGGAAAAATTTGATTAGGAATTTATCTGAAAAGGTAACATAATTAATAACAAAATAACAGGTAAAACTCCATGCAATTTAATGTAATTACTATTCAAATTAGTTCTTTTTCTGTGTTTTTTCCTATGTCTTTTACTTTTTCATTATTGTAGTTTTTTTCTTTAAAAAAAAATCACTTGACATGAAGTACCATTCTCAAATGTAAACAGATTAATGGAGATCTTACAGATATGAGCGAAAAGACTAAATGACAACTGGTTCTGCATGTCTGTGCCAAGTCACAGCTGCTTATACACAGAAGTGTCATATAGAATGTAGAAAGATGCCACAAATAGTCCCTTTCCCCCTAATACACTTATGTGGAATGAAATCATAAAGCAAATACTTATGTTCATTTATAGAAAAAAATTGGCCTGCTAGGATTTGTGTCAGTACTGCAGAATTCAAACAGAACACAGTTTCAAATTAAGATGACTGTCAATTAAATGCTATCCTGGCTATGTAAGAAGAATGACCAGTAAAAGATGGTAACTAAACAAGCTAACTTTTCTTTTGGTTTTTGCTCTGTGAAAACGCCCAAGCTGCATTTTGAAAGATGGGCAGCCCTACAAATCATTCAAATAAATATATAAAATAAGTAATCATTCACAATTATTCATGAGCTGGGACATGACTATCACATATAAAACTCTGAAGTTTGGTGTAATTCAATTAATTCAAGATATTGCTAGTGAATCTGTTATAGGCTACCTTGACCAAGAGCAAGCAGGTTATAAATGTGATATTAATAATAAGAAAAAAAACATATTTGCCAGATCAGGACACTTCCTTAAGCAGTAGAAAACAATGTATGTGCATTTATTTCAAAATTAATCCCATTCTTCTTTTAAAAAAATAATTTACAAGAAGTAGATTAAATAGATATTAGAATGAAGATAACAAGATAAAAACACAAAACCATAAAACTTTGTTTCCTTAAAAAGGGAGAGGAATAACCCTATTGTATCAGTAGGCAATAATAAATAAATAAAACTACCTCAAAGATTTTAAACCAGACTCATCTAAGTTGATGTCTAAATACATTCTGTCTTGGTGTGGCACATGAATCAATCAAAAGACAGTAATGACCTTAACAGCAATAATAAAATTGCCTTCATTCTCATACCAGATTTTGAGAAGAAGAATTAAGATGCCAAGCATGGACAGGAAAAAAAAAGGAACAGTAGCAATCTACTCTAAGAGAAACAGGGTCATCCACTATGCACTGGTATATGCCACAAACTGTAAAAGTGTTAGTCTAAGGTGACCAAAAAATCAGAAGGAGTCTTGTATCACCTTTTCAGACTAACACATATTTATTAAAAGGTATAAGTTTTTATGAACTACAGTTCAGATTTCTCCTGATTTGGGGCCACAAACTAGGGAATACTTCCAACTGAAAATGTAAGTAGTAAGTGCACAGGCCCAGAGACTTCTCTCTGCCATTCTAACCTGTCTTTAGATAGAGAAACAGATCAGCATACTTATTTCAACATAGAAATCACCGCACTCCTATTGCTACAGAACTGCGAGAAATCAAAAAACAAAAGTAACACATTGATGGGGAAATAGTGAAATATATCCTTGCAAAACAAAAGGCACATCTAGCCTTCTTTCAAAGATGTCTGAAAAAGCAAAGGCTTGTAGAAAAGAAATAAAGCCTTACAAATTCACCTAACTCTGAAAAAAAAAAACCCATAAAATTTAACAAATATTTTAGTATCTTCAATTTTGCAGATTACGGGCATGATCAGATTTAATTAAACAAGTTGTAATTAATTTTCTGAAATTCTACAATCCATTTACTTGTTATATGCTTCACAACTCATGAATGAAAAAGTATGCAGATTATATTCAGACATAGAAGCAAGCCCACACCATATAAGATTTAACATGAACAGTGGCCTTTGAAATTCAAACTTATTTAATGATAGTAGTTCTAGTTTGTTGGAAAAGTGGTATAGGCATTTTAATCAAAACAAATCTTTAGGTGAGTTAACCTCATTTCACAGAAGCCACTGTGCATGCACACTTGTGAAGGTGGTACATTACATTATAAACACAATGTGAAATCTGACTTGAATCCACATTTTGCTGCATTCCTAACTTGCATATTTAGGCCATGGGCAATTCCCCATAATTACTGTCAATTTTGGGGAAATTTATAAAATATTTAGAAAAAGTAAAATCATGATTGAATTTTATTTTCCTTTCGCTTTCACAAATGTCAATTTATAACTAGTTAGATTACATACATAGATTTAGGAAGATTGGAGATAATATGATTCATGGCTTACTACCGCAAGGGTTATTTTCATAATTGCACATTTAAATTCATTACAATTTTGGTTTCAGAGGTTGAATTCTGAAAATGCATGCTTTGGGAGTATTTTCTGTGATTCTGTATATGGAAATTTGTTATGTATTTGCTGTTAAACACATAGTACATTCTGATGTAAACCTAAAAAAGCAGTGTTAAAAGGGTACACAGATATTGTCAGAATTTCCACGAAACGATTTCATCTTCACACTATAAAGGTAAAGAAAGATAAGTTAGCTGAACTAAAATACTGTATTGAAAGACATCAGGTTTCAGTTATATTATCAGCTGTTGCCAAAATCCCATACTTAACAATTTAAACTTCATACTGCAAATTTTTGTAGCTACAAAAGATTAAAGTTATATCTAAATTTGAGTAGAACAGAATACACAAATTCCAAAAATGTGTGAAGCAACGAAGATTAAATAAAGGAACATATTAATTTGGAGCCAGTGAATTACATCCAGCTGCGACAGTGAATTAAGTACCAATTAATGGCTAAAGCTTTTCTCCAGTTTGGATTCTGAAGCAAACTCATTAAGCTTTTAGAGTAGCTATAATGTGTGTACTGTGGGAACTGTTCAGTACTATTCAGGAGACTTTAACTGTAAGCTCAGAGCATTTCCTGCAGAGCTTCTGATGCTATTTTCTTTATATAACATGTGTGCCTGAAAATCCAGCCAAAAATAAACCCTTTGTTTTTCTACTTTGTTGTGGTCCCTCTCAGCTTTACGTTTCTTGAACACAGGTAAATAAACTCATAATCCAGATGGTGCAACAGATGTGAGAGCAGCACTCTGAAATCAACAGACAGTGGGCAATACTTTCCATTTTCTCTTTTAAACGCTAACTAATATGTAATTCGGAATCTCCGGTGTAGTTAGCATCTGCTCCCTTCGGCCAGCCAAAGGTTACAGGTGTTCCTGATGTCATTTCACAGTAAGGCATGGGCCGGGCTTGTGAGTGAGTGCCCAGGCTCTAATCTTTCCCGACCACCTACCAGTTTTATCATGCTGGGCCTCCATTTGCCGCATCTTCTGTGTCAGATCCTGCTCTCTCTGCTGAGCCTGAAGGACTCGAGTCTTTGCCTCATTGCTAAAGCTATGCTGAATGTTCTCTTTTTCTAATCTAGAAAAAAAAGATGGGAGGCTCAGAAAGTACACAAGTTTAAAAAAAGCAAGCCCACACCATATAAGATCTATTATATATTTATATGCAGAAGACACATAGGGCAGGAATAATACAAAATAGCAGATCTCTGGGGTGAGGATACTAAATAATTATATTCATTTCTTTATAAATAGTTTTCGATCCAAAACTGTGAATAATACAACTGCAAATTAAAAGTTAAAATAATTTTAAGAACAGTAATAGAAAAAGCAATTGTACAAAATGTTTTAAACATACATGATACATATATAACATACATAAAAGCAAAACAAATTATAGAACAGTTATATTATTAATAGCTTATTCTAGCGAAACAAGACAAGAATAAACTACACATAGATATTTAAGCAAGGTGCCTTTATCCTGGTTCTCTATTAACAATATTCTGGTCAGGTCCCATTCTATCGATATAGCTACACTATCGTATATAGCTACAATGCATTTATTTATTCATTCATTCATTCATTCATTCATTCATTCATTCATTCATTCATTCTCATCTCATTTTAAAGTGACTCTGGGCGGCTTACAGCAATTTTCTTTCCTGACATCATTTATAATAAGTATTCATTCTAAATGTGTGTATTACAGCAACACATTTAACAACTTCTAGATAAATTCTTAATTAAGTTGAACAAATACATTATCACTGTTTATGATGCAGAATTTAATGTAATAAAAAGTGTGTTAATTTATGAGATATCAAGTTCTTTTTATTTGTTGGGCCTAGCTCTTCTAAAATCTTCAATTTCAAGCACAGGCACTATGATTAATATTTGGATGACTTTTGATAAAAATAATGTTTCAGAGTTATTCCATCCTTTAAGGGATTTTCTTATTACTAGAACAGATAATTATGTTAACATTCCTTTGATAACTGAAGTAGCTGGCCTGATGCTTTCCCCAATGAACAAAATCAAGGGATACCCTTGATTTTCAAGAGTGCTAGAGGTAAAAAAATGAAGAGAACAACCAATTATGGAACTTTTAATTTGGAAAAAAAAGGATCTAGTTCAGTCAAATTTAGGTAGTCCATTTGAAAACACAGAATCTGGCTATAAGGAAAGTAATTTTATACACCACCATTGCACAGTATGGAGCCAACCATCAAACATTTCAGGTGATCAATATGATCAAAGGTACAGTATATTAGTCTAGAACTAATAACCATAACTTTGATCTCAGCTTGTCATATTACATTGGCAGTGACTACAGCAATGCACTCTACCCCAGGCTGTCCTTGAAAACTGCTCAGAAGTTTCAGCTGATCCAGAGTGGTACTGGTAGCAATGATCATTCCTTGGCATGGCCTTGTGTCACTTCTGCTTTGGAAGCCACAATGGTTGCCAGTTTGCTCCTAGGTGTAATTCTAGGTACTCCTTATTATTTATAAAGTCCTATATAGCATAGGCTGGGTTATTTAAGGGATTATCTACCTCCCATGGTTTCTGCCTGGGCAATATAGGCCAGCAGTTGGCTTACTCCAGCTCCCTTCAAATCAACACTATCATGACCCAGGATGTGTGACTTCCTTCTTATAGCATCTGCCCTTTGGAATCAGACACACATCCCCATTGACATTCCATAAAGTCTTGAAGACCTAATTGTTCTCCCAGGCCTTGAAGTGAGATATATGGTACCCTTATGCATGCTTGCTACTGTTGTTCTGTTTGTATATTAGCTTGGTTGCTACTGGGTGTTCAAATTGAACTAAATAATTACACACACATACACAATTCTACTTTAAATACTGAAGGATTATATTACTACAGTACTGCAGAGAATTTTGCTTTAAACATAAAACAACCAAATAGCAACTGCCATACCTAGTTATTCATAACCATATTAAACTTACCTTTTCAGTTCAAATATATTTGAATGCCCTGTACCAGGGCTGTCAAACTCGCGGCCCACGGGCTGGATGCATTATATGCTGGCCACGCCCATGCCCGGTTTAGCAAAGGGGAAAAAAGTCCCAATATGTCTTGTGACGACGCCATTACAATGCGAGTTTGACACCCCTGCCCTGTTCTATGGATAGCATTCCAAATTGGCATTGTTTGATGCATATTGTTTCTGTTCAGAAACAAATTTTAGTGCCATTATTTATGAAAATAATACCCAAATGGAAGTGAAATAGAGCCTAACCTATGTTAAAAACAAGAAGAAAATGGTAATATGAATATCATCAGTTCTAGAGCTTGCTGCCTGAAAGAAACCCTGCAGAAAGTACAAGTTCTGGCATCGTCCTGGAGAAAGGAAAATGTCTGTTGGGTTTGGGTGTGTGTGTGTGTGTGTGTATGTATGTGTGTTAAAGACAGTAAGGGCAAACAACCTACCTGGAAACAGCATGTCCACAGATAATTACTGTTTTTATAACAACCATATATTTTAGTGTCAGACAGCTGGAAGGAAGGAAGTTAGTCTTAGTTCAGTGCAATAATCTAGTTTTAAATACATCAGACTGTATGCTTTCTGCCTTGGTTGCAATTCTTGGTTGCATTCAAGGTCAGCAGGTATTCCTTGACTATGTTTTCTATCAGATTCATGGTAGAATCTTGCTCCTTGAGACTGCTTTTCACAATCACCAATGAAATACATACCTTAGTCTCAGAGAAACCTAAACCATAAGTGGAGTTAAATAATTCTACTTTTTCTTGTGTCTTTTTTTTTTTTACTATCTTGGTTGAGCAGCTGGTATATTGCTTCTTGTCTTCCTTTTACAGAGGAAGCAGCTGTTTTTGCTTTTCTTTGTGTGTTCTTATTCTGCTTTTTCTTTTCCTGATCCTATCTCTTTAAATCAGGCTGCCTATATATCATCTTCCTTAGTGACTCTTCCTCATTACACCTACCAGTTATGTCCTTATTAATGTTAAATTGTCATTAAATCAGTCTATTTCCTCAGTTTATACAACTTCGATGAAAGCCCAGTCGTTCTAGCTATAGACCTGCATAATCCCAGTATGTATCTGTATCATGTGGAAAACCTATGCCAAAACTCCATCTATATGGAAAGGATGAAAAACAGAAGTATGGTGTAGAATGCTTTACAAAAGTAATAAAACATAGTTTTCTACTATCCCAGTAAAATAATAATTATTATTAAGTATCACCATCCACAGAGACAGATTATACTGGTCCTGCATATTTTTAGACTTTTCTGGAATCATTATTTTATCATTCTACAGAGAATATTCCTTAAAAATAAGTAAAAAGTTGAAGGATATAGGAAAGTTGGATTAATCATTTGTATTATCAATACCAAAGATGAGTAATAATTTTAAAATATGCATTGTAGGTTGCTAAATAATTAAAACAATCCTTTTTGCACTCTGGTTCCATTACATTTACATATTATGGGAGAGATGGACTATATATATACATATATATTCTACTGTACGTATTTTTCCATATTTAATTCAAGTGGTAAAAAGGAAAGGTATATTTTAAGAGAACTATCAACAATTTATAAATTATTTATTCTTAAGACCATATACAGTCAGAAAAGGCAACGCAATGCTAAAGTGGCCAAATCCTGTTGCCTGCTAAATCAGCTTCCTTCATATGCACTCATTTCCATGGTAGTACTCACATATAAAAGCAGCCAAGTTCAAATTACTGGCTTTGTATCATTATTTCCAAATACAGGTTTAATATAAAATAATAAAGTATGACATGAACAGTAAAGCCCTTTTAGTTGGGTTTCAGATCTGAATGTGAGACTGAAACAATATTGATTATGCTTCTGGATGACTTCTGGCAGGACAAGAAGGGAGGTTATGCATCAATATCATTGATCATGGTATCCTTCTGGACTGGCTTTGGGGGTTGAGCAGCCCAGTTCTATGCTGGTTCTCCTCCTTCCTCTAATGTTGGTTCCAGTTGGCATTGATTGAGAGTGAGGGGTCCAAGTCATGGCTCTTGCTTTATGAAGTTCCACAGGGTTCAGCACTATCTCTGCTCCTGTTTAATGTGTATATTAAGCTACTGGGTGACATCCATCATCATCCATCACACTGGAATGAGCTATCATCAGCACACAGACAATATCCAGATTTACATCTCTACCCCTGGCACACTAAGCAATGCTGTTGACATCCTGCCTTGATATCTGGAAGCTGTTAAGATTTGGATGAACAAGAGGCTTCAAATCAATCTTGACAAGATGAAGTGGCTCTGGGCTTGGGATTTTCTGATTCCAGGGATTTGTGATCCCTTCTTCTGAATGGGCTAGCATTGCCTCAAGCAGACCTTGCATGCAATCTAGGGTCTTCCTGAACTCATGATTTCTGCATGAAAAGTACTAGGGAAAATAACTAGGAAAGTATATGGAAATGACCCTGGGAGACAGGAGAAAGAACTTCAGACTAGACATGATCAGACAAACATGATCTCAATCCACTGAAGGAATGGAGGCATGGCAAACATCTCAGAATGGATCTTCCTTAGTTTCTTTGACTGTAAAGGGTGGGGGAGAGGAATATGTACTTTTAGACTTGCAAGATTCTATGTATCCTTATAATAACGAAACAGTATTTCTGGCTACACTACCAGGAAGTTTTCTAGTATAGATCTATTTCAAGCTATTTAGCTCTCATCAGCTAGCCATACCCTTCTGGGATTCGAACCTGGG
>JANHFM010002409.1:36728-53906 GCA_032468115.1 Grayia smithii | reverse complement strand
CCATCGGAAATATGTGTTTTCCGATGGTCTTAGGCGACCCCTGTGAAAGGGTCATTCGACCCCCCAAAGGGGTCCCGACCCACAGGTTGAGAACCACTGGATTAAGCAGTTGAAATTCGAACGGAACTTATTCAACCAGAATAATAGGAGGAGAAAAAAAAATATTTGAATTTCATCTTTTCCTTAAGAGGAGAAGAAAGATTGAGAAACATTTGCACATAATCAGAACTAACTGTCTTTTTCCCCCCTTCTGCATCGCCATTATCGCCTTTAGAATAAATAACAGGAACAAACGGCAAACACGTATTATATGTTAAACTTGCCTCTTTCCTCTTTCTGAGCACTTCTGGTTAAAATACCCTGTCTCCGCACAACCCTTCTATTTGTACACATTAAAGAGAAACGTAAGGCAGTAGTGGTGGTGCATTAATGCATCCAACCTGTCAAAACAACGCTCTGATCTCAGGGGAGAACTGTCAGTGACGAAAGCCGCCTTTATCGGTGCATTAATAGCAAAGTGTAAAAATCAGAGGTCTGTCACCAGCATTTCTGGCCTCACATGGGATCTGTCATCCGGGAAGCTCATCACCTGTTCGCCCAACATTTTGCAAGCTGATGTCGAAAGAGAAGGAGTCTCAAATCCCACTTACAGGTTCGGCCTGTCATTCCAGCTTGAAGGCAACATTGAGGGAGAATCCTTAGAACATCCTCTGGATAAATTATCCTTTGCTCTCACCAGCACGAAGCTGAAGACACCAGCCTGAAGGTGATGAGTGGGACCTCGTTGAAACGTCACCAAGATACTCTCAATCTTACACGGGGAAAAAACCCGAATACGCCAAGACATGCATACCTATACCCGTGAAAATGTATATGCTTGCTTTCTATTTTGCTGAGAAAGAAAGAAATAATAAAAGAGACTAGGATAGATTGCTTTCTCAGCAAAAAGAGAAAGCAAATATATTTGGAAATAGTTTGTTGTGAAAACAACTGCCTGGATGGCTCCTGGGATGGGGCTGAAGGACGAAAGGGAAGCAGTATGCTCCCTCCCATATTTGGGTAAAACAGGTGCTACAGAAAACAAACACACACACACACACATATATATACATATATATATATATATTTATAAATTGGGGTTCAAAGTACAAAATGGACTGAATATGAATCAATAGGATGAGATTTGGCCAAAATAAGATAAATGTACTTCGGTATTCTTTCATTTATTCAGGAACTTGTAATTTGAGTTCATGAAATACTACTTCTACATATTACTTCTTGTGTACAACAGAGTCATCAAGGTGGTAGTGTGGCCTCATATGCATTAGATCCAGGAGAGGACATGTGGTTATATATAGGTGGTGATGAAATGCATCCTTGAGCAAGGGGTTGGTTTGCCTGGATCTTAAAGAAGTGTTCTACCTTGTCATCAAGGAATCATCATGGACCCAGTTCTGGACAATTTTCATCCTGTCTCCAAATGTATTGAGAATGTAGTCAGCTTGCAGCTCTAGAATATCTTGGAGAAAATGAATTATCTAGACTTTTCTAGTCAGGTATCAGGCTTGTATATAGCACTAATGCAATACTGCTTACAATTGGAGATGATCGGTGGTGTGACTGGGATGGAGTTAGTACATTCTGGTCCTCAATCTCTCAGTGGTTTTGGTATACTGTATTTTCCAGAGTATAAGATGCATTCCCCCCCCCCAAAAAAAAGTGGGTGGAAATATTTGTGTGCCTTATAGAGTGAATGTTGCCAAAGCCCCGCCCACCCACTAGCCCCCACCCTTTGGCCGTTTTCGGCTTCCGCATACTCCATTTTAGAGCCGTTCCAGGCTGCAGGGATCGCCACAGCACATCATTGCTGATTGCCGCCTCTGTGCATCGCATTTTTGGCCTCCGCATGCCCCATTTTAGACCCATTCCAGGCTGTGAGGATTGCCACAGCACATTGCCGCCAATTGGTGCCTCTTCGCGTCACGTTTTCAGCTTCCGCACATCCTGATTTTGGTCTCTGTGCATCGTGTTTTCAGATGGTTCCAGGTGGTGGGCATCACCTGGAACTGGCTGAAAACGCTACTTGTGGAGGCCAAAAACACAATGCACAGAGGCAGCGATGGGCTGTGGCAATCCCCGCAGCCTGGAACGGCTGATTGGTGGTATTCAGGGAGGCCAATCCAACCAGCTGCTCGTGCTGAATCAGGCTGCAATAATGTGTTGAAGCTGAACAGGCTGTTTGCTGTTAGATGAACACCAATGAATGCTGGTAGGCAGAGGCAGATTTTTTTTTTCTTGTTTTCCTCCCCAAAAGCTAAAGTGCATCTTCTATTCCGGAGCATCTTACTCCAAAAAATACGGTAATGGGTCATTATATTGCTCTGGAGCAACATTTGAGATTGAGAATGTAGGAGATGTTGAGGTGGTTCTTCTTGGGGCAATTCCAGTCAGTGTTGGTAGATGAAATTCTAGCCTAGAACTCTGACTTTATAGTTCCTGGGAACTGTACTTTTCTCTCCACTCCTATATAACACCTACATGAAGCTGCTGGATGAGATCAACCATTGGAAAGGTTAAATATCACCAATATGGCTTTACATCTCTACCACAAGTTAATTGGGTTATGCTATCAAATTCTTTCCCAGTATCTAGAATTTGTGAAGAATTTGTGAGAAAAAGAAGGCTTTGTCTAAATCCAAGCAAGACTATGACTCTGATTTTAGGGACTCATTTCTGGAAACTTCTCCTATACAGCTTTCAATAGGGTAATACCCCTCCAGACAAGTGCGCTATTAGGGGCTGTCTCAAGACTTGTGGCTGATGCCATAGCAGATGAAAAATTAAATGGTTTAGGATTTTGAGTATGTTCTGGTTTTGGCTGTTCAGTTTTATACTGTCTTGTTGTGTGTTCACTGTTAATCTTGCTTTGACTTCAAACCTATTAGTTGCCCAGAATCACATTTTTGAATTAGGTAGACATAATGAGAGTTCATTCAACAATCTTTTGCAATATTAACATAGTGTCAATTATTGGAAAGAAATGATGTTGCTGTACAAAAAAAGTCAGTTTTGTTGGATGAAAGTCTCCAAAAATAAGTACAGGTCCTGGAAGTGGAGCAAGCTATGGATGAGGAGCAGACTGCCATGTAACTTTTTATAAATACCTATGTTAGATGGCCTTCTATTCTGCTTGTTGTCAAAATGCTTGATAACATTAAATATAAATGTTAGAATTAACCTTCTACCAGGAAGAAACTCTGTCTAAAACCTGGAGGTTTTGTGTTTGTTCTGACTATATGTAATCATTCCTGAATTTTAATTTATTAAATAATACATTTAATCAACTCAAAAGTTGTGAATTTGAAATAGGAATGTGTCTTTCTAATCAATCTAGAATAAGAAAACTATCATGCTTTTTTATAAAAAAATATTTTCCATAACCACAGAAAAATATTTTGCATAATGTTTTGACAGAATTAAATGTCTAAGTTTGGATTATAAATGTATAATTAAAGTATGGCATTTCTACTAATATAGGACTATAAATTATAAGAAAAACAGAGAAAAAGGAAGCTTGGATAAATCAGATATAATTTATATAAGGATCCAAGCACAAAATTTGTCTAGATATTGAAATGTTGAACTTCATTCATTTTACACAGAAAGGCTCCCAGAAAAAAGTTGCAGTTAAAGATGTATTGCTTCAGTTATGCTCTAACTATAGCAAAAAATGTCCAAACTGTAATATTTGGGTTTCAATCTTATGTTGTATTAAGCACAGTGTGTGCATCTTAGACTTGATGGCACACAATCAATTAAAAATATTCTATAGGATCATGCTACAATAATCTATATATTACATTAAAAAAAATTTTAGCATTTAGGATTAGATAAGAAATATGTCCTACAAGAAGACTAGGGAACAGTTAAGAGGGCCTGCATGCCTTAAATTTTTTATGATTCAACAGAAACTGGTTTTGAAACTTCCTGAATTTCCAAACAATAATGTGCTACTCAAAAACCCCACAGGAGAATTCTGGATTAGCATCAGTATCTTAAATATAAATTAATAAACCAGATGCTCCTCAAATGCTCTTCCTAGGAACATGTTAACAGTTCTTTAAATCTGTATTATTTTTATTTTGTTTTAACAGATACTTAAGAGCAAAGAAGAAAAATATTGGAGTGAAGAAAGAAAAAAAAAAAGATTTATGACCTTATAAAACTGAGTAAGAATTTTCAAACTAATATTAGATTAATAGTGGATATATATGGGATCTTTTTCAATTTAGCAGTATAAAACCATGGTTCAAATCAAATCAATCTGCACAAGCAGTTGATACAATAAGAATCACCAACCAGAACAATTAATAACACTATATAATCTTACAAAGTCTGTGATAATTAAAATAAATCAGGCAAAATCTTATATTTTAAAGCCTTATACACTTTTATGTTCTTAGCTATTCTCAAATGACATAAAGTGCATTGTAGCACAGCCTACCACGCCTTTTTTTTTTTTTTTGCTGTGAGTAACAATTAGACAATGAATAAGATTCTGTATGTTTTATAACATGCTTTTCAGGGGAATGGATTCCTTTCACATTTTGTCAGAATGTGACATTTCTTTGCAAGCAAAGCAAAACTAAGCCTACTCTGCAGCTAATATCAAAACCTTTTCTTACTATCATCTTGATTTGGCTTGCCTGAACCACAACATTTTTCTAATCATAACTTTTGTGTGTTAACATTACCAAAAATTGACAGACAAAGCACTATTCTTGTCAATTTAAAAAGTGTTTGAAACACTTTATGTTATTTAGAGCAATGGATGAATGGATTTTAATAGCAACTTTCCAACTACACTCACAATTACTGTCATTACGCTAAGTGCTTGATGTCCCACTGTGCAGTTTTGCTTACTGCTTTTTTACCTTCTTCCATGCACACTTTTAGCCACTGACTGTACAGCCTTTCAGTGTTTTCTGCCTTTTCCTTTAAATAAACTGGCTCTGGCTCCCTCCATCTGGTTCCCCTTCCGTCAGCAACCCTGCACCTGTTCACACCTCCTCTCCTGTTGGATTCCACTGAACATTTCCTCCTCTGCCAGGGCTATTCTGGCACTCACAACCTTTCTGTCATTCAATCCATCTGTCAGAAGTGAACTTTGTTTACTGCAAGCTTCTGCTTTCTTCTTCAAGATGCAAAGCCCCTCAAGGTCATTGTCAAAAGAACTGTCGGCAGAGATTTAATCCTTAGTAAGAGACAAAGCTGGACAGTTATGCATTATAATTTTCCCCCCAATAATGTTGAAGACAATAGTGGTAGAGAAATATAATCTAAAAAATCCTCAAAGATCAAATTCATCTTCTTTCTGTAAAATCTTGTACTGTGAGCATTATTTATTTAGCAAGTTTAGCTAAACAAAAGGGAAATGTGACAAACTATGTAGAAGGGAAAATACAATTTCAGAGAAGACTAAGATGTATAGTGGACTAAGGAAGAATAAGGACAAAATTATTAATCAATTTTTTAAAAAAGAGAACAAAGCAATATTCATTAACCAAATACTGATTTTAAAGTTACCTTTAAGCTGCAACATACCGGTAGCTATATTTAAACTATCATTCATCTATGACTAAGTACCACATTTTGAAAAAGGTAGGTAAAAATCAATTCACCACTGAGAAATTTTATAAATGTTACAGAGTTTGTGTGATTATCCATATTGCTATTCAAGTTAATAGAAAGAGCAGATCAGCTACTTTTGAGACATTTCATACTGTCAGCAGGATCTATTATGCAGGCTTAGTCAAGCATGCATCTGCTTTTCAAAAAATTGTTCCAACAGCCGCATACTATTGAATTATTAACTAATTTCTTTTTTTAAAAATTCAAATAAAAAACATTTTCAAAATGTTTTCTTGAATAATACCCAAATTTCAAGGTATTTTTTCTTCACCTGCTAGAAATGTGTGTTGAAAGAAAAGAATAATTATTTTACTAGTTAACATTTAAAATGGAACACAAAATATTGCTTCAGAGTTTTTAAAGTAGAAACTTGTCATTTTCTAAATCTTAAATCAATGACTTAGATATTACTTGCTTAAATAATAAACGTTAAACACATAATTAAATTCCAGCTTTAATATATTGGAAATGAGAAAGAAGCTCTTGCCTTTGTAATCATCTGTTTTTTAGTTTTTCATTAGTCAAGTACTCATTTAAAGGAATTAAGATATCCATGATCTTCTCAAAAGGTCTACTACATAGTGCCTATCACATTACTTATATTGGATAGATGCGTTTAGTTTTTAAATGATGTGCTATGCTGAGAACATGACAAGAGATAAGATATAATGATAGGACAGGATATAATGAGAACAAGAAATCATACCAGCTGCACTTTTACAAAACGTACACAGATTGCAGGAACGAGAAGGCAATAGTGGGACAGTTGATGTGGCAATCAGGCTGCCATGGAAAAAAATGCAACAATTGAGCAGGAAAGAAGTCAGCTCCCTGTCATAATTGAAAAGACAAGAGACAGAAGAGAACTAGCAGATGGGAAAGAAAGAAATAATCATTTTTTTTTGGGGGGGGGGGGTTCTGCTTGTAATTGTTACTTGCCAGGACAAGACATAATAAAACAATACTGTTTTTCATACATCATAATTCCATAAGATTGATTTTAATGTTTAGAAAGAAATGTTAGGCTTAAAATAATTTAGCAAGTTACTACTTTATAATACAAATGAATAGGAATTTACTTACAAACTCCAAAAAGCAGGTTCTTTCCATCTAGTAATTTATCCTTTGTAAGGGGAAAAAAAACATCCCAAGGATAACTTCACTTAAATTTTTTTTCTTCTTTTTGCCACTGCAGTAGCTCCATTGTTTTTGTGCAGAGTATTTGGCATATTAAATATCAAATTATATGTATATTTCCACCTTATTTTATAAAGGTAAATTTAAGTTGGATATCATAAAATATCAGCATGAAGCATCCAAATATAAAATGTTATTTTTTTTTGGTCTGTCAACAAACTAAGACCTAATACACATTCTGTTTTGTTATTTTATAATTAAATAGCATGAATAAGCTTATCCAGATTCAAAACCCAAAAAGGAGGTAACCAAATATTTATTGTAACAGGTACAGAACTGACAACATTCAGCAATGTGCGTGTATTCAGGAATGTTGGTTTTGCTTAACAGACCAAGTCAGTATAAACATTGCAAATGAAAGCTCTATATATAATCAGATGTATCTATTCATCGTTCTTTCAGGGGGAAAAAAAATCTAAGCTTGATTATCAAGCTATGTAATCTTTCATCATCTTTAAGGGGAAAAAAAACCCTGAAAAATATAGCAACATGCTCACAATTTACTTAGCTGTTATACTTACATATTTCATTTTCACTTAATACTTAATTAATGGCTTTGGAAATATTGCATTGTCAAACAATATATTTTTAAAAAGACAATAAGTGTCTAATACATTAGATGATAAAAAATCAGCCAACTGACAGATTTTAAAATGCACTGTATTAATTATTACTGCAAGCACTGCCAGAAAACAAGAGATCTGATTTATTCCAAATCATTTGATAGCTGTCATCATAAAGGAGCGGATATGGGCTAAATAATGGCAGGTAAAATATAGTTATTTTTATAATAATGGAAAGTATTTCATTTATATATCTAGAATTAAATCAGCTACTGCAGAAAGAACCAGTAACCAAGGGAGTAGACTAGCTTTCCCACAATTCTTATGAATAGGCTTTGAAAACAGCAAACGTTTATTCCACATCTTGTTGAAAATTACCTTATGTATGACCTTTTTTATAGTACTGGATATAGTTGTGGATGTGTTAGTGAATACATAATACACATAGCTCAGGGAAAAGAAAAAAATGCTTTCAAAAATCAATTAAGGAAAACAAATAGCAACTTTACATCCACTGCAATGATTCGATAATATGCCGCTACATCAAATAAGAGTATTTTTTCTTGACAGTCCAAAATTAGATGTATCACGGTAATGGATATATAAATAGCATATGTTCCTCTTATACTTTCTATTTCAAATCCCTGTAATATTTGTCCCCCCTCCCAGCCAAAATTAAGCTCTGCAAACAGAAAAATACTTGTTGAAAAATGGAAGGTGTTTCAGTCTTCTTTGTTAAATATCCATCTCTATTATCTGCAATTATGTATTTATTTTCAAAGAATTTCATCATTCATCTTGCTTATCTAACTATGATAACTATTCTGTGTAACAGGTCCATATTTAAATTTGTTTTTTTTTTCATTCAGTTTTCTTTTCAACCTCATTTTTTGCCCAGATATCATTAAGATTGCAACCTGTATCCAAGGTACAATGGGGAATAAGCTTCTTTAAATTCAATAAAATTTATTTATCAGAAATTATATGGAATGGTCGTGTATTATTGTCCGGTTTGCTTTATTAGCCAATAGTGCTAGACTGTTTAAATATAAGGTCGACATAAGGGGTAATGCTGAAAAGAATCAAAATTAATGCCTTATTTTAAACAGCTTTAAAATATATGTTAAGAACTGCATTTATTCTAATGTAAGTCACAATCTTAATATGTTTTGAATGTTTAAGTGACACCAAAATACTATCTTGTTTGCTTTCATTGATCACGGATAATGTTTCCAGAAGGGCAATGCAGTATGAATTTTCTTTCCTAGCAGGGATTCTCAAGAATTTACAAAGTCAATTCTTCAGCAGATTTGTCCTTTTTATACATTTCTTGTATTGCAAATTTCTCACATAAACTGCCCAGTTAACAAAAGTTTGTGTGCGTTTTTGCAGTAAAAAGGCATTGCAAGGTCTTTATCAGACCAGTGGGCACACCACTGTAAACATCATGGAACTCTGCAGCTATCCTGCAGTTTCCCTCTCTGTGGTCAGTCTTCCCAGCTGCCCTATCTGTTACTGTCTGATTAGTTCTGCTAAGGAGCTCCTCCCCTGCCAGCTTTCAGTGCCATCTGTTCCACACAAGATGGCTGCTGCCCAGCAACCTAACACTGCCCTCCTACCTGGCACCCGGCTACCATCCTTACCCCAAAGTGCTAACACAGGTTCTCACTGCTGGCAGAGTCAGGATTTCATTACTACTACTTTGACAAGTGCAGGGTTGTTTGTAATTTCTCTTTTATCCTGATTTTGATTGTACAACCACCTCCCACTGATTCAGTTTGCTTCAGTTTTGTTGCTCACAGATTTTACTCTCCACATTAATCTCCCTCTGGCATGTTACTGCATCTGTTCCCTTTTTTATTATTAATTTTCAAATTCCCACCATTTTTGACAAAAAGGAGGTAATCTACACTCTGCTTCTGCCCATTTCATTTTCTTTAATTTGGAAGATAAGTATGAAAGCATGCCAAAGAAGTTAATTCTCCGTTAACAGTTTATTTTCTGGCATCTCACTGCCTTTGTATATGAAAAAACAGATAGGAATAAATGTTGACTAAACCACAAACGATCCTAAATTTAATGAAAAATAAACATATAAAAACAGGAGCTAAAGAATTGATTATGCATGTTATCTTATTTCAGGCTTTTATATTTCTTTTTAATTATAAAATTCCAGGTAATATATTGGAAATTAAACATTAAGTGTACTTTAAAATTTTCACCCATTAAATACAAATTTCAATTCATATGAGCAGTTACTACTGGTAATTATAGTTTGATGTGACTACTCATTTCATATTTTGTAAATTAAAACATTCTAGATCTTTGTGTTTTTGCATATATAAATACAGTACACTACATTTTTATATATACAAATATATATTCCCACAAAGCAAACATTTAATAATACTAACATCTTTTTAAAAAGAAAATAAAACCTTAGTCTTTATGTATATGTATATGTATAGCAGGTATATGTTTAGAATGGTACAATGTAGTTATTAAAGACTGGTTGTTCTTAATAGAATAGAAGAGACATGTCTTTTAAAATCAATAGACTATAATACTGCAATACTTGTCATGTATTACATAAAAAGATCCTTTTTTCTATAAAGAATACTATCAATGTCATACTGAAACATTAAAAAGTATAAACAATTCAACTACGTTCCAAAAAACTATTAGAGTGATAGACTTAATTTATGTATCTTATTTATTATACATGGACTTCAATGAATGATAATGAAGCTATGGAAAATGTGCTAGGGGCTACAAGAAGTGCTGATAAACAGTAGGTTTTTGAAACTAAAAGGTTCTAATAATCATTATATGTCCTTTCAACAATATCTTCCAAAGATATGGTTTCCAAAAGTTATTCTCCTACTTATCAGTTATTGGTTACATATCTATCAGTCCTCCTAGTGAAAAATACCAATGCCAACAAATGTTAGTGAAGATATATAGAATAATTTGGCTCTGTAGGGAAAGCATTTTCTAACCCCTTAATAACAGCTGTACCCCACATGAGTTGGAGGGAATTGGGGCTTTAGAGATTCAGCAACATTTCAGGCTGCTACCCAAAAGATTTCCCCATAAGGAGGCATTGGAACTTCCTTTTTCTTTGCAGTCTCCAGCTGAATACTGCCCATTTTCAAACTCACTCTTTCTTTTGCCAGCTTCTCCACCCACAGCAAATTGTGGGTTTATTCTATTCAGTTTTCAGAATTAGTCTGCTTAGACAAACTGATGAATGAGCAGACAAGAATTCTGAGCCCTTTACACAGTGGTGGGATTCAAATAATTTAACAACCGGTTCTCTGCCCTAATGACCAGCTGGGTAGGTGTGGCTCAGTAGTCATGTGACCGTATGGCCATGCCCAACTCAACATCACTCACATTGATGGGTGCTTTGCCTTAGCTGTTAAATGTAATAAGGGTTAACCAGAGAGGCAGTTTCTGTACGCAGGGCAATAAAGATTAGGCTAGAAACAACACCAAAATGTTGCCTTCCTGCCTTCCTTACAGGATTAGCCTTGTAAAGTGGGAAAAAACAAAACAAAATTTCTTCCAACAACCAGTTCTCCAAACTGCTTAGAAAGTTAACAACCAGTTCTCCCGAATCGGTGTGAACTGGCTGAATCCCACCACTGCCTTTACAAATGTTTTGCCCAACTTTCCACTGAGCTTGGAAAGAAAAATGAAGTAGGTAAAAGATATAGAACACATCTTCTGTAATGGCAGTGTCCTCAGCAGGCTAAGGATTTATCAAAATCATGGCAGGTACCTCCTGACATTCCAATGCAAGTTTAAACTCTTATGCTTGCATGCAATTTCACAGAACAATTAATATATAATCTATTCTCAGAATCTATATGAATAATATCCAAAGACTGAATTAGAGGAAAGAAAACTGAAGTAGTAAACTAAGTATTTTACAGGCTTATCAATAATGATGACATTGAACTTCATTAGAATGATACTAGCAACTAAGTAGTATTATATATTAAACTATAGTTAAACCAATTATAATCAGATTAAGAAGTACAAAATGCAAACAATAAAAATATTTTTTTTTAAAGAATTAAGAATGATCCAAAGAGTTTTTTATTCATAGTGGAACATTTGGTTATTTCTCTTCCCTTTTGCAGCAAGTCAACTCTTCAAAATTTGCTCTGCAAAATGTCTTTAGTACAGATGTCTTCAAACTTGGAAGCTGGAGCTGAAGTCCAGTTGTGGACGTCAATTCCCAGAATATGCTGGCTGAAGAATTTTGGGAGTCCACAAGTCTTAAAGCTGCCAAGTTTGGGGACCCCTGCTTTAGTAAATCATGATAGTAGATAACAACAAAGAGGACTACAAAAAATTAACCAACCATCATATTGCAATGATAGATGTTTTTACTGGTTCATTTTGTCAGCAGAATACTGGCTTTTAAATACAACCCCGTGTTTCCTTGCATATTAAAGTTCAATTTTATTCAATCCTAAATAACTATCAGTGAAAGCTGCTGGGTCAACATTAACACCTGTACCACACAAAAAGGAATTGATAATGCTGCAATTTTACAATGCCAAAAACATGTACTCAAGTGATCTATATATAATATTTTCTGACCTAGATGAATCATCTTGGGAAGAATGGGTTGTTTTACATATTACAAGCATCCACGTGATCAGCACAAAAATCAATTAAGTGGGTGGGGGGGGTAGGAGGAAAAAAGCAACTAGAGAAATAAAGGAAAATAACAGTAACAAAATTCTGTATTATGTTATTTATAGGACATTATTCCTTCTTATTTTTGAACACTTCATTAAATTGCAGCCAAAATATTGTTGATCTGTCTTCCCCACAGCCAATTTCATAAACGGAAAGTGAACTCATCTATCTTTCTAACACTGAAGAATAGTATTTTTGCTGCTTCCATACTTGATAATTCCATTACTTTTCATATCCCAGGTTTGGAGTATGTAATTTAGAAGTACACTCACATATATTAACAGTATCAAACTTTGTAATATCTTACAAATATAATGGATACTAAACCAACAATAAATAATAATGAGACAACAAAGGCCACTTACCCATTCTTAAACATGATGTTTTAAAATACTCTCTGGACTACCCACTGAATGTGAAAAAGAATATTTTACCTCATTTTAAGTTGATTTTTTACAATTAGCTAGACTATGCACAAAAATGTAGAATATAACAATGCATATGAATAATTAAATAGGATAAACTTACAGAGAAGCAAGAATTTTAAACTGTTCAATGGTTTTTATAACTTTGTATGCAATTTTTTAATTTAGAAATCAATGTAGCAGCACAAAATATAAATTCTTTGCTTGAAATAGAATACCTGTATTTATTTATAAATGTACTTTCTATATCTTGGTAAGTAAAAGCTGAAAGAATGTGGTGACATATATTCTAAATATGTACCTATTTTATTACTTACCTTGAAAAAAAGGCATTTTCATAAATTAATATGCCATGAATTTTTTTGGTGGTCAAATTTGTATTTTTCATGTTGAAAAAATCCAGTAGGACATGTTATCACCAGGTAAGCAGAGCAAAAACAAATATATGTTCTTTAAGAGGCTTGGAACATTTAAGGATATAAATATATCAAGTCTACAGACCTTACTTTGTCTCTACCCACAAATCCTATTTTGCTATCAAATCTTATTGGCATGATCTAGGGTGTATTGGAGGCTAGTAGTTTTCTACCCCAGATCGTACATGTAATGAAATCTACATAATTTTCAACAATTTAAACAATTGTACTTATATGTGATTATATGTTATGAATAAGAAAGTATCCTCCAATTCTTCAATGCAATCATATTATAAATTGAGGCAAATCAGTTATTGGAAACTATAGATAGATACAGATATAGCAGCTAACCAATTATAAATATCAGCCACCTTTTCCTCACAACAATAAGGAAAATATAAAAATCTAATTTAGTAAATGTTGTAACATTGTTACAGAAAAATGAACGAGAGAAAATAAGATACAACATAAAAAGAATATAGTGGAAGTGAATAAAAACAGAATTAGAGCAAATGGAAAAAGTGACTATTGATACCAAAAATGCAGAAAGAGTATCTGAAATTTGAACTCCCTCTCACTCCATATTATTACAAAGTTTCAAATCAGCAAATCCAGGAAATAGAACAAAAATGGAAACTAGACAGTAATGACTATACGTTAAACAATTAGCATGGAAATATATAGACTGTTGTTAAACCTGTCCATCTATCAAATTTCTAAATGAACTATCCAATATGATCAATATGATCAATATCTACAATGAAATTCTGCAGAGTGAATGGCACCAGGTAATGCAACATTAAAAATAGTGTTTAATCATTAAATTGAACAAATTTAAGTCACATACTATTGGGAGACTTTATTTAATTAGGCTGTTAGTATCATTATTAAAAGTGTGGAAGTTTTTCAGGAAATCTATCTACACGTTGGATTTTCTCCAAGACACCACACAGCTTCATAACTTGTATGATTAGCCTTAGGAAGGAAACTGGTAAACCATTTGGTAAACTATCACAACAAATCATTATAAAAGAAGTCCTGCAAAATTCAAACTTTTGCTATCTTACAACTTACCCAAAACTTTTTTCAAGTTCATTAACCTCTAGCATATTTGTTCTTCAAATACAGACTGTGAGAAAAGTGTTTTTTTCCCCATCTGCTCCTGGCCCATAATCTATATTTACATCATTTTTTTTAAAAAAGAGTATGATATGATAATTTAAGAGCGATACTACAATTACCAAAGTGAACCACCTTTATTCATTAGCACACGTATATAATTACACACTACATATGTACACCCCACCTAATAAAACCATAAACTGGAATGCTTTTTAAAATAGTTTTAACTATCATATCATATGTAGCTTTTATGTACTTGACCCTACTCAAATAAAAATTAGTTCATGTTTAACATTAAAATTCAGCTGTTTTAAAAAATGATAGAATAATTGTGTTCAGCAGCGCCAGTCATGAATAAGAGAAGTACAATTATATTTTAAAATAATATTACTTAGCTACATTTTTTAATATTGAACTACTTGTTTACCATACATTTTAAGCCAGTTTACTTGTTTACCACTACTTTTTAACCAGTTATAAATGATTCGTGTATCATAAATATTTTTAAGATTATGCACAAAATTATTAAGAAGATTAGGGCTATTTTTCATGTGTACTTATATGAAATTGACAAACATTCAGCTATTTCCTAAAACAGTTATAATTGTAGAATAATTGGATGTGTGTAACTATTACTGACTACAAATTAAATAAAAATCCCACTTGCTTTAAAGAACAGGGCAGAAGGAAACAGATTAGTACATTTACTGTTATCACACTTCACTTTTTGTTCATTATACATTCACTTCTAAACTGCTTCAAAGCTAGACATTTAATTTGTAACAACTATAGATAAGCAAATGACAAAACATGGAAATGTGAAATTGAAACTGGTGATAAATGGTACCTGAGAAAATGCAGTTGTTGTTCAGCTTTGCCCAGCAATTCTGTTAGTTTCAGACATTCCTCCTTAGCTTTTGCAGTATCCTGCTGTGCTTGTTCTAAGCGCTGTTTGTTTTCATGAAGCAATACTTGTAATTTCTCAATTTGCTTTAAATACAAAGAGGGTAGGAAATTTAGATAACAATAATTGAACATAATAAAGGAAGTTAGAAAACCCACAAATACCAGAACAAGTTTAACATGATTAGGTATTTATTTTCTGAATAAAACAAAAGTTGAGAAACAATATTTATTACATTATGTTTACATCATACTTTTTCTCAATTCTACAATCATAATATTGGTTACATTTTTTCAAATCATATTTAGCAAATGCAGAATGCTCCACCAATCACTCAGATTGCAATACTGCAGCTAGACTTAATTTTTACTTTTTACGGCAGAATATAATGAGGTAATTTAAGATACTATTCTATCTTGAACTATGCATGACCACAAGATACTTTTTCAATTTTCCTCTAGTTCCTTCCTGATATTCTAAGTTCAAATTATATTTTAAAGAAATCTAATAAGCAGTTTTGTAAATGAAAAATAAACAGAATTTGATAACTGTCAACTAAAGCCAAGACAATCTCAAAATTTCACAGTATAAGCATCAATATAAGTTCCTATAGTTTTCTTAGGGAAAATAACTAAAGTGAACAGATGGGCTTTATACTATCGCTCAAGTTAAATCAACTCAGGTTATGTCAGTCCAACAATAAGTGAATTACAACAGAGGGACTATGTTGAAAATAGTATCCCTCTACCTGCCAGATGTTTGAGTACAGAATTTAAGGTAATATTCTATCTGTTAATCTTCACTGCCTTCAAAAGTGAAACAGCTACTTTAGAATTGTTATATTGCAGAGTAAAAAAAAAAGTAATACCCACACACACATTACTTTTAGCCAGATATAATGAAGAACTGTGTATTATATTTTGAACACTATGCTTGATCATTGACTTCTTAGCTTCAGCCATATTTGGCATTTTTTAAAAAATAAATTGCTACTTTAGCTCTTTCTATAATTCATAGACATGTAAACAACTATT
Organism: Grayia smithii; assembly: GCA_032468115.1. Classification (NCBI taxonomy): domain Eukaryota; kingdom Metazoa; phylum Chordata; class Lepidosauria; order Squamata; family Grayiidae; genus Grayia; species Grayia smithii. The sequence goes on along the minus strand of JANHFM010002409.1, from coordinate 37,838 downwards.
GAGGTTAACAACAAAAATAAATGTTACTTCTTATACCATCTCTTAGCCTTTTGACAAAGATCATGAGTAAAAATAAATGCTAGTAAATAGCATAAGAAAGCTTTTTAGAGCCTTAGCAAGCAGGTCCAATGTGGATTTAATATCTCTGGGTTTATTATCACTAAAGTTATATATAAGAATAAAATGGAAAAGTAATTCTTGAAATGCATTATTAACTAGGCAATATTATCATTTTATATTGTCATCATGTTATCTTAAATTTAGCAAATCAATATATTCTTTGTAAATTATATTTCTTTTAAACCATGATAAATTGGATAATAGTATAGAAATATTAAGAAGTTGATACAAACAGTATTATAAAAGAAGGGATGACTTCCAGAATAAAAACAAAATTAATTTATTGGTGAGCTATATCAAGTTCAAACTCACTCTCTCTCAATACTTACCTACCTACCTATCTACCTACCTACCTACCTATTGGGATGGATAGACAGCTATAGAGATATAGATATATCAATGAATTGACAGTAGCAAATTATCTGCTATATTTATTACTAAGCAACATTTAGTAACAGGAAGTGTAGGGCAAAGAATGGAATAGAGAATTAAGGAAATTAATTGATCATAGCTGGTCTAGTCTTTGTTCAAGTAAGAGGAGTTCTTTACATTTTTTTATTCTGTTTTGTTTTCAAATCTGCTACTTGATTAATCTTACTCTTTAATTTTAACCTCCACTAATATAATTTATACTAGAATGTAAATCAATTAAGCCATGGTTTTGAAAATGTGTAATTTCTTTTAAATAAAATAGAAATTATAAACGATCTTGTTCAAAATTTAAAACCACAAATCTATAATGGTGCATTTTCTCTTTCACTCTTACATGGAATATATACAAATATTTTAGTCATAAGTACTAGCAAAAAAGATTGTGGGTTCTGCTCATCTCTTGACTACTTAAGTGCTTATGTAGATAAAAGGTAAGATAAAAATACCTTCCACAACTTTTGAAATATTTATTATTTATTTATTATTTATTTATTAATTGTATTTATATGCCGCCCATCTCCCTAGGGACTCTGGGCGGCTCACAATACATACACAAAA
>JANHFM010002409.1:24527-36628 GCA_032468115.1 Grayia smithii | reverse complement strand
TTCTTCAGCTCTTGCTTCAGCTGAAGAAGCTTTTTGGATGAGAATCGAAATGTCTTCAAAGAAAAACAAGAAAGCCTAGTTGCCTCTTGAAAAAAGCATCTTTGGGAACTGGTTAAGTCCAGGAATTCCACAGTGGCTCACTTTTAGGAAGAATCTAGACCAACTATCTTGAACGAGACAATTTATGGCTGGTTGTGATGATTTTCTGGACCAGAAGATTAAAGCAACTATAGTGTATTTTCTTGAACAAGTAGTGTCCTGCCAATGACAAGAACTCAAGCTATTGATTCCAACATAATAACAAATATTATATATTAGAGAGTGCAGAGAAGTGCAACAAAGGTGATAAAGGATCTTGTGGCTACATCATATAATAAAACAGCTGGATGTGTTTAATCTAATGAAGAGAAGACACAATAGCAGTCTTCTAATACTTGAAGGGCTACCATAGGGAAGACAGTGGTATTCTCCATAGCACTTGACGGCAGGAAGCAATGGATAGAAGCTCATTAGAGAGTGATTCAACCTGGAAATAAGAAGGAATTTTCTGACAGTAAGAATTATTAATCAATGTAACAGCTTGGCTCCCAGAGTTGTGGATGCTCTATTGCTGGAAGTTTTCAAGAAAAGATTAGATATTTGTCCAGGATGCTATAAGAACTTCAGCCTTGGGCATGGGATTGGTTTAGAAGACCTCCAGTGTCCCTTCCAGACCTACGATTCTATGATTATCTAAATTTCAAGTCTAAATTTGGCAGACAGCTTCCTTAGTTGTCTTGATGGATAATCTGAGCTGGAATTTGTTAATTCAACCAGAATTTTCCATAATATTTTGCTCTTTCTGGATAGACTGTTCAAGTATGAAATCTGTGGTAGCACATTATAATAGTTTCATATTTAATAGATGGCTCATTTTGAAAAGTAGTGGTAGAAAACTATTTCTTTATTCATATCATTGATGTTAAATGGATCTTTATAGAAATTTTCCTCATTGCTATATACTAGTACAGGTAGTCCTTGTCTAGCTATTACTTTGTTGGGCAACTGTTCATAGTTACAATGGTGATGAAAAAGAAACTTTACAACCAAAAATTTTCAAATTTATTATCTTTTCAGGTCTGTAAAGCTGAAATAAGATAATAAGCACAGCTGCAGTTTTACTTATCAGCCGCTTTGCTTAATGACCAAGTTATCAGTCCCAATTGTGATCACTAAAATAGGACCTTTATATATAAAAATAGCTGAACGAAACAGGTAATATTAGTATGCAGCTAACATGAACTTATATAGGTCCATTGAGCCTGTGATCAGAATAGGACTGGATCAAAGCCAAATCATGGAATTGAATTTAGTTAAGATGAGGTATCTACATTTATCAATGCATAAAGAATGAACTAATGTACCAATTTACACTTTTAGAACTCTCCTTCATTTTTGGTAATGGAAAATCTTTTGACAATTTCAGGTGTTACAGACAGAATCTCAGTTAGCAAAGCCAACTAACCTCAATCATTTTGACTCTTAATCTCCAGATTAGATTAGTATAATATGTAGACTTTGCAGAAAAATTGAAAACTGAAATTAGCAAAAGGTACAAATGTAAAAATGCTAAATGTATATTGCTCAGGTAAAATAATTTCTGAACTATGGCTCTATTTCAAAATATTAATACTAAATTCTAAACCCTTTATGAGTTGGGAGTGGAAAACTCCCTTATTCAGATGTCATTGTCCACTTGCTAAAATGACCTGTACACAATGACACTGACTGAATTAGACAGTAACTCTCTTCAGTTCTTTTAATTAATTGATTACTTGAAGTCACTCTGGAGAAAACTTTTTCAGCTACCTGAAAATTGTTGTATCTTTTTTTATTATATAAGAAACTTAAGATTCCACAATAAAAGGCTTGGAAACATTCACCTCTAAAATATCTTGATAAACTATACATATGGAGTATATATCAAAGAAAATGGTAAAAACGAATCTAATCTAATGTTTGAAGTGCACTGTATACATCAAATACACAGGGCTGAATCGGATGACTTCAGGCTAGTGAGAACCACAATTACAAGGACATCAAGAGAACAGTCAAGTATCTGTTAATTTGGAAAGGCTGGAAGAAGAAGCTGAGAAGTCTGGGTTCCTTAGAGGTTCACGCAATCTGCAAACCCTCCATAAAAAAAAATGAAAATTGAGCTTGCCTACATGATCAAGGAGGTACCATCTTCAAGCTGATGAATGTTTTAAATGAGGAGGAAGGGAAAGGAATTATTTCTGTCATACTTTATTAAACAAAGCTCTTTATCTAGACCTTAGTTTTTTCAGCAAGACCTATTTTGGAACTGCTTATAATTCACGGTTCAGATATATAAACCTATTCAGGATAAACCCAAGAAATTCTTTAAAATTATACTAGCTGAGTATTTAGAAATGATTATAGTAACATGCAAACAATAGAAATAATTAAAAACAGAGAAGATCTGGGCTGTAGAGATCTGAATTGTTTTACATAGAGTCACTGAGTACTTTGTCCAAAGCAGGCTGATTCTATTGCAGGGCAGACACTTCAAGCTGCAAATACAAAGGGGCAAGGAGCTGAAACAAGGTATTGGAAAACACAATTGTTTTGTTGCTGTATCAGCTCTATGTAACTAATAGAGCAAATTCTTCTTACATGTAACAAGGGGTACTATTCCATTTCTGTTTTGAAATTAAAAATGCAACTTTGTTGCAGGGAGAAAAATGTTTTACCCTCCTTGCAAGGACCTTTGAATATTTAGGACCTCCACAGCCAATTGAGCCGTGATATAGTTTGATCTTAATTGAACAATGAAATGAAAATTAAGCATAAGAGATTTCAAAAGCATCCCAGATCAATGTACTGAGGATAGCTGACACCATTCCACATCTCCCTAGAGTATTTCCAAAGTGCAAAATTATAGCATGTGTTTGGTTCCATTTTATCCATCCTTCTCAGAATGGAAGTTTCTACACTTTACAATAAAAAAGAAAGAAAGAAAGAAGGAAGGAAGGAAGGAAGGAAGGAAGGAAGGAAGGAAGGAAGGAAGGAAGGAAGGAAGGAAGGAAGGAAGGAAAGAAGGAAGGAAGTTGTATAGCTATTGTAAACAAAGGCAAAAATATGTGTTTTGGCAACACTCTAACATTTTATGTTTTAGATGGAAATACTAGAGGTCCTTTCTTTTGTTGTAAATATGTATTTCCATGGACTTCCATTACTTTTGCCCAGATCTCCAATTACGAATATAATGCATTCCAAATGGAGTTTACTTTAGAGAGTAAACTCTAAAGTTGAAAAATCTAATTGGTACATAATGTGACAGCAAGGTTTTTAAAGATAACTATGAACATTCTATAAATTTCTCCTAATTATGCATTTTTTCATGAATTATTTTTTCACCAAACATTGGGAAAAATGGATATGCATTCAAAAAGATGAATGTCCATGCCCACTTTAAGCCAGGAATGAAGAAATGCAAGAGAACAAACCTTACCTCAAAAGGTATAACAAACTTTTGGGGAGTTGAGACAAATCCAGCCATTTTTACTAGAAAGTTACTTATGTCACGCCTAAACCATATTTTACCAAATGCTGTTTTAAAGGACAATGGACAGGATCTTTTTCCATATCACCAGAGCCCTGTTTTTCCTCTCCTCATACTGCCTACGCATTTAGGAAAATCATTAGAATATTCAATAAATATGAACAGCATTAATTAGTATTCCCATTTAATCTTCGCTTTATTTCTTATTTTGGATATCTAACACATTTGAAACAGTAATATCAGTGCATGACATGCACAGCCTTCAACATTCAATTGTGATGCTTATATATGCATAGTGTGCACTATGCAGCACTCTGTACAATGTGAACATATCATGTCCTATATATTTATTATCATTACCACTTGCTGATAATACCATGGCCTGGAAAATAAAGTCTTCAGTTGTAACTGTTTTTTTAACCTTTCATCCAAAAATTATTCAGTATGTTTGCATGCCATTCAAATGTGTTGCCCATATTTCTAAAACTATTCACTTTATCTTAATAAAGAAGGTTAAACTGTTTTATTTATGCCCCACTAGGCCTTGTGGAGGTTCTGACAATCTTCTGAAGTCCTGTACTGGTTTGAAGTGACTGCTCCCTTAGATTGCATCTTAGTTCTGCTTGATGCATTCAATTTTAACTAACCCCCTCTTGCAATCCATTTCAACCCCACCACAAAGCTTTTGGGAAAATCTTCTAGAAGACTGTGGGAAATCTTTCAGAAGACTACGCTATGCAGTAAGCTGCAGTAAGCAGCAAAATACATGAATATTGTATTATCTCATTTGGATGATTTGAAAGTGCTTGCTACTGGACATAGCTGAACAGTAAGGATCCAAAAATACTGTTGGAGAGAAAAGAAAAGGTCCTGTTTTGTAGTTTCATTTCATTTCATAAATACTACAAAAGGTGTAAAAGAATGACTGTTTTAAATGGTAATAATGTGATTATTTTGAAAATAAAGTAATTCAAACAATTAAATATTCCATTCTCTTTGTTAAATCATATTTCCTTTTTGAGTGAATATCTCAGAGTTTCTTTTATGGATGTTATGCTTAATACAGGGTTTCATACGTTTCACTACAAATGTATATATAGTTCAACTTTTTCATGTATAACTAGTTTATCCCAATATTAATAACTTCCTTCGTATGAGACAGCAAACAAGAAAGTCTTGAAAATATTTGATATTAATCAGCAATTGACTAGTTTAGAATTTTTATTAATTTTTACTAACTTTAGAATACAAAAATAAAATTTACTTAATGCAAAATGTTCAGGAATCAGTTGGATATACTGTATTAATTTTTTAGATACAACAAATGACTAAGTGAATATCACAGAATAGACACATACACATAGACAACGTCTGTTCATGCATGCATGAAAAAATATGTTAAGATTGGAGGGGAAAAAGTCTCTTATCATAAAATATTGTACTAGTACTAAAATATAATAAATTGATTTCTTCTAATAAGAACCCTCTCAAAATACTTATTAGGAAAGAAAAACTCATTTTTCTACAAATTGCTTGATAGAGTATTCTCTCTTACCTGATCTTTAATTTCAAGTTCCCTTATTGTTTTTGTCCTATACTCTCTGTGCTCCTTTTCGGCTTCATCCTTCTTCATTTTGGTCTGATTCAATTCGTAACGTATTTCTCCACACACCTGTTAGATCACATAGATAACATCCTGCAGTTTCAGGACTCCACAAAGTAATATTTGTTTAGAGGAGAACTTTTGATGCCCTCTAGTGACTATATTTATTATTTCATCTTTTGCACTGAATTCTGTAAAGTTTTTATATGGTACTCCTATTTTTTAAAGCTTTAGAGGGATGCTTTACGTAGCAGCCCCAAAGCTCCTTGTCTCTCTCTCTCTCTTTTTTTTTTTTGGGTTAATAGCCATATAGCCACCAATTGGATTCACCGTTGCTGGTTAAGCCAAAATATATCCATCATCAATCAATTCCAGAAACATAGATATTATACAACAAGCGTAATTCATAGGCAGTGAGATTTACTTAATTATTCAGAATTACTTTTAGGAGTAATAGAGGGAAAGAGGGGAGAACATGTTCCTATTTATGAGGCAACAGGATGAAATCCCATCACTATGTTGAAGGAACTTTAGTGTAATGTTACTGGAAAAATAATGATTACTATTTCATGTTTTATCCCAATATAATTGCAATTCCTTCGCTCCGCTCCCATCCTCAGCCCAACAAAAAAATATTTTCTTTAAGACATTTTCTAGGAAAAGAAAAGGTGATGGAACTTTTATTAAACAAGGAGAATTCATAAATATTTCATACATCATCAAGATACAGAGACTAGAATTCTCATTTTTTATTTCTGGAAACTTGTATACTTGCACCACATAACTGAGCTGAGCAACTTCTCTTTCTCAGGGGACCATATTTTTCAAAAAAGGTATCTAAGATTTGCAGGACTGTATGGAAGCAATACGGTGACATTACCACTGATCGATAGGGCTGAAATGTTACACCCTTGATTAATTAGGAGGCTTTAGGTGATTTACCCAAAATTGTTTGACATTTACTTAACCTGTTTAATTCAACAAAAAGGACAAAAAAGTGTCACTGAAAAATCACAGCTTTGCTGCCAAATTTAGAAAAAATAATCTCAGGGGATCTGGTGACCAGATAAATGTGATCAAATCATATAGGATCAGTGCAAATTGGCTATTTTTAGTTTAAATTAGGGTTTATATTTTAAGGAAAGTGCAATTTTTTTACCCAGACTAGTGTTTCTCAACTTTGGCAAGTTTAAGATAGATGGACTTCAACGCCCAGAATTCCCCATGTTAGTCAGCATAGGGAATTCTAGGAGTTGAAGTGCACACATTTTAAATTTGCCAAGACTGAGAAACACTGATCCAGACAGTGAATAACAATAAATGATCCCACTTAAAAAAAAATGCTCAGTCATCAGACTTCAGTGTTTGAAGTAATGCTGAACTTGGATTTATTCTTCATTGGAATCTTCTTCTCTTTGCTATTTTAATCATTAGCACTCCTCTTAATCTATGAAATAGACTAACCCAGAACCTCCAGTTTCAGCAATGTTCCTCCATCACAGTAAAATAAATACTGAATAATAGGAGTTAATTTTAAAAATATTAATAGAAAAGCCAATCAGTAAGAAACACTTTTTCCTCACAAAATTAGCCCCTTTCATTATCAGGAAGTAGGAAGCTGTAATTAGAATAGGAAGGCTACTCTTTAAAGGCCAAAATTTAAGGAATAAAGTTTATCTCTAGTAAGAACTATAAATCAATGGAAAAAGTAGATGTGCATCTTAATAATTATAATAATTAATCTTTCATTGTACACACTGAAAATTATCCTACATGTTTAGCCTCCAAGTAAAAGAAACTTAAGAAATTTGTTGAAATATAACTTTTACATTTGTTAATGCTAAGGCAAATATAGAAATACAATAAGCTAAAAAATATACATTGCAGTGTAGTGCAGTCAATATTCTGCTTTCTTGTCAATCCAGATTGTAACAATAAACCAGAACCAACATTCAGATGAAGGTGATCCAGGGATGTCAAACTTGCAGCCCACGGGCTGCTTGCGTCACATGCTGGCCCCGCTCCTGCCCGGTTTAGCAAAGGGGGGAAAAGTCCCGATACGTCACATGATAGCGCTGTGATGACACGAATTTGACACCCCTGGACAGACTCTGACATGGGCTGTAAGCTGATACCGACTTTGTTTCAGCAATCATTTTCTTGAAATTGAAGACTTTTGAAACTGGATTCTTATTCAGTTACAAACCACATAAAATATTGTAATGCTACTGTGCCGACAATAAGTTTAGGTTTTTAGTTTTTATTTGGCACTTATTTGCAAAGCCATTTATTGACTGAATTTACTGTAAATCCTCTGCAGCTTCTCCTTTGTGCTAGCAAAGCTCAACTGCCCTCACTGCATCAGTTATTTATTTAGATATCAAATTTATTTGCCGCAGTTCAAACGACTCTAAGCTGTTAGTTAAAGTTAATTTATACAGTTAAAATGGGAGCTTGTGAAAACTGCTTCTGTATTTTCAAAAACTATTCTACCTTATTGATTTCCATTTCACGAGAAGCATGGTGGTTCTGAGCTTCTTCCAACTGATTGGTTAGGGAGATCTTTTCCCTTGTAATCCTGTCAATCTGAGACTCCAGACCAGCAACATTCTGAGATAAAGACATTACCTGAAATAAAAGATAAAGACATTACCTGAAGTAAAATGTTCAGGCAAAAGATTATGTAGATTTCCACTGGTGGGGAAAAATTGACTTCACTCCTAAAAGTAGGCAAACAAGGTTATTTTCTTTGCTATTTGTATATTCCTTCCATCAACTGCCTATAGAAGGTCTAAACTGGTGATAATGCAATCCTTTCTTTAGCTATTATTAGGTCAATTGTTCTGCCTGAGAAAAATACTGATAAATTCATTAAAAATGAAATGGGAAATCATTATTTTATTGGGATTGTTATAATTTTACCTGTTGTAAAATTGAATATCCTGCAGATATATAAATGAATATAATGAACACAAAATGAATATCCTGCAGATATATCAAAACTTTTAGTGGCCTAGTATAACAATATTTAATGTAGAAACTATTATCTGTACTGTAATGAAGGTAAATAAATGTTATAATAATAATTACAAATCAAAACATGTTTTAACAACTTGAAATTAAATACTGGAACTACATTTAAAATAATGAGATTTTCAAAATGGCAAATACTTTGCAACTCTATTACTTAAGGGAATTTTTAAAATTAAAAATACAATAAATTAACTATAAATCAAAATTGTAAAAAATTTTATAATCAAAATATGCTTACAAGTACAAACGTGCTATTTCTAGATTGCTTAGTACATAAGATTTTTAGCTGCAAATGTAAAAAACAAACACTTCTTCCCTATCATAGGTTAACAGTAGATTAATTTTTTTTATTTAGCTATCTAATTAATTTAGAGCTAATTAATAGAGACCAATGCTTGAATTAAATTTATAAACGGTTCATGGGATTGCAGGATCCTTGTACATCTGACTAAAAGGATAAGAGCTAGTAGAAGCAAATCTTTTGCAATGTCAGCCATGGTAAAAGAGTATATAGGGGTTATGTTTAGTATTGGTATATTACAGTCCTGATACCTGAATTAGTATATTAGCATATTATTAATATTACTAATAGTCATGTTAATAAAACGCTTATTAAGGTTAAATTCTTGATTTTACTATGAACCTCTTATAGTAGAGCTCTGTTGTGTTGGCTTCTTGTTGACATGTCTTTTGGTGCCACAGGCTTGCCTGATAACAGCCAATCTCGGCTCAAGTGTTCCATGTTTTCTTGCTCTGATATAGTCATTAGTATTCCTCCAATACTCCTCTCCATAGTCAGTAGATGTTATTTACTGTCTATTACAGGTTTTTGAACGTAGAGGCAATTTTTAGATTTTTTTTTTTTAAATTGCTTTTATCTGAGGGCTACAGGATCTGGCAGATAATGAGGGTGGGATTTTCAGCATTTTTCCAACTTTTCTTCCTATTGTTAAGTTTCATGTATACAAGAAGCCAATGCCATTGAATTTCAGTAGAAGAAATCTGAGAAGACCCAAAGGTGCTTTTTCAAGAGGCAATTGGACTTTCTCTCTAAGTAGCCTCAACAACTCTCTAAAAGAATGCAAATAACCAGTTATCTGCAAGGAACATAAACTCTTCCATTCCCCACCATCCAGCCAGAGCTGAAGAAGCTTCTGGATGAGAAGCAAAATGTCTTCAAAGAAAAACAAGAAAGTCCAGTTGCCTCTTGAAAAAGCACCTTTGGAACAATTATGACCTGGATGACTGAGAATCTTCATAGACAAATCTGAGAAGAGTTCTGAAGTCACAATTTAAGTTATTTTCTTGGGTATTCAATTATCAAATTTCTAGGCTTATTCCAATTTCAATTCCAATTCCAAAATGACTCTTAGCCGCTCACCATGGATTAGCAAATTAGCAGAATGACCAAGCCTATTCTTCTACCATAAAACAAATGAAAAAAAAAACTATTTTACATGAGTTTAAAGACACATTACATCTATTTTATTCTTTCCCATTGTTTGTAAATTTACTTGCCTTTCTCGCTATCTGTTCCCTATCATATTTTTAAATGCAAATCTGAAAAAAAAATCCAAATTAATGAGTAAGGATTACAATTCCTCAAATAATATAACAATAGCAGTAGGTAACTCTATATATTCCATGCTTCATTTAAGACTTCCTTAAACCATTTCATAGTAACAAATTTGTATACAGGATATGTAGATACATAATAAGAATATTTTGGAGCTAAGTGAAACTATTTAAACATATAATCAAATAGCTCAAGTGTTTAGAACAGTTTTTTTCCTACTTTTAAATTTTTTTAGAGTGGCATAAGTGCACATTGAAGAGGAATTAAAGAGCCTTTTGATGTGGGTGAAGAAGGAGAGTGCAAAAGTTGCCTTGAAACTCAACATAAAAAAACTAAGATCATGGCATCCAACCCTCCCAATTCCTGGCAAATAGATGGGGAAGAAATGGAGGTAGTGACAGATTTTATTTTCCTGGGCTCCAATATCACTGCAGATGGGGACTAAAGCCAAGAAATTAAAAGACGCTTGCTCCTGGGGAGGAAAGCTATGGCAAAACAGCATACTAAAAAGCAGAGACATCATCCTGCCAACAAGCGTATGTATAGTCAAGACTATGGTTTTCCCAGTTGCAATGTATGGCTGTGAAAGTTGGACCATAAGAAAGGCTGAGCGCCAAGAATTGAGGCCTTTGAACTATGGTGCTGAACAATATTCCTGCGAGTCCCTTGGACTGCAACGCAAACAAACCAGTCAGTCCTAGAGGAGATCAACCCTGACTGCTCTTTAAAAGGCCAGATCCTGAACATGAAGCTCAAATACTTTGTCCACCTAATGAGAACGAAGGATTCACTGGAGAAGAACCTAATGCTAGGAAAGAGTGAGGACAAAAGAAGAAGGGGATGACAGAGAACGAGGTGGGTGGATGGAGTTACTAAAACAGTAGGCATGACCTTAAATGGACTCCAGAAGATGGTAGAGGATAGGAAGACCTGGAGGAATGTTGTCTATGGGGTCACAATGGGTCGGACATGACTTTGCAACTAATAACAACAACTATATTATTCTTATATGCTTATACTATACTATTTATGTTGTTTTATAACATTATACACTTATCTAACATAAATGTATTACAGCTTCTAATAATTTAAGATATTGAAGTAATTATTATAACAAGATATTAGAAATGATCAGTTGATATTTCATTCCTATATTTCAGAAAGTACATAGATTGGGTATGGGATGTCAATTGTGTGAGGTAATAGTTACTCGCACACATTCAGAGCAGCTATACAGAACTTAGCTGCCTTACAAGTGCCATTTTTTTTTTATTTGATAGGAGGAAATGGGCATGAAGTTCCTCAGAATAACTGCACAGGCAGCAAGAAAGCAAAAATTGTCTTTGAATATATTGCTTTAAAAAGAAACTGCAGCAACGGGTGAAGAATAGGTTCAATTGAGCCATCACCACAAGGACACTCACAGAAATTTGTTAAATCTCCCATATAAATGTGCCAGGAATAGACTATTATTATCTGGTGCTGAAGAAAAATGTTTTTTTGGACTGGAGAGATGATTGAATTAGTGTAGTTGGCTGATTTCCATCTGGCATTTTGATAGAGCTTGAGATGGGTCTTCTTTCTGGAATACAATGTCTACAAGCTTTTCTCTGAAAGCTCTTGTAGTCTAAGTGAATTTAGGAAAGTATATGGAGTCAAAAGCAAGGCCACATGATAAACATTTTTGTGTATTCCATGAGGACTGGAATTAGGAGAGATGGAATCAGTCCAACTGGAAAATAATGTCATTTAAGCCAATAATTAAAGATTAATATCCATGTTCTACCTCAACCTACATTTGGCCAGTTTCTAGCCTCAAAACTGCATTAAATATGTCCTTTGAGGCTTGGAGCATTGCTCTTATTAACTAGGTTTGTACAATTTCCATCAGTCTATAATTTAGGTAGGGACCTCACTGGGAACCATAGAGCTGCTGAGCCAAGAATTTGACTGTAAATAATTTAAAAGATGCAGAGATACCTTCTCTGCCTTTTGTATAGAACAATTTTAACATAACTAAAGAGGTATTTTGGGCTTACAAGACCACTACACTGATATTTGTGTTTCATGACCTGGAATCTTGAAAAACAACACCTAAATATTTGAAAACCCTTACTTGCTCAATTTCCTGCCCTTCTCTGCACAACAAAGCTTCCTGAATGATTTAGTGTTGGAATTCAGTGTTGGAATGTACCGTATTTCTATGCAACAACCTCAGTAATATTCAGCCAGTAGATGGCAGTATTTACAAGTTTAGATCTATGGTATATATCAGAGGTCTTCAAACTTTGCAGCTGTAAGACTTGTGGACTTCAACTACACAA
>JANHFM010002409.1:0-12857 GCA_032468115.1 Grayia smithii | reverse complement strand
TTAATTGGTTTTTAAATTATTATTATTGTTGTTTTTATTGTGAGCTGCCCCGAGTCCTTCGGGAGAGGGGGCGGCATATAAATGCAATTAATAAAATAAATAAATAAATAAAATAAATAAAATAATCAATATTTTAAAAATACTGACCAGTTCCTGTTGCCACTTTTCCAATTCCAATGGAGGTGCCTTGGCTTGCTCAATGACATGACAAGATGCTTTAGCAGCTCCACAAATATGAGAATGATCACCATTTATACCACCAGATTTTGAGAGAAGAGTCTGAAACATATATCAACAATGAACGTGTACCTTAAATGCATATACATAGCATGCACATTGAAGATATCCTATAAGTTTGTATGATGTTTGTTACTGATCTTTTTATATTTATTCATAACAAGCTCTTTAACTAATGATATAACTTTACATGTTATATTATTAATATAGCAAATTATTGGACTATTTCCACAAGTTGTTCCTTCTATTATAACATCATCTCTGCACCATTTCCAGATCTTTCCTAAGAGTTTTATGACATACAGGAGAGTTTTAGTTTTCATGAAGAGATTAGGACAGAAAAACAATGTTGCATAAATGAAATTCTGCTGAAAAATGAGTGGAAGCAACATTACTTGTTACCATATGAAGCCATTAAAATATGTAATTAAACAAAACTCCACATTTATTGATTTATGATGACTAAATTTATTTCTATTTTCAGTGTATTCTGTTCCAGAAGATGAGACATATATTTAGTGATAAACTAAATCTATCTGTATATCCTTCATGTTTAGAAAACTTAAGGGCAGAAGGCTTTGCCAGAATCAACGACTGGAGCGCCAAAGGAGGAAGACAAAGAATGAATCCAGCTGAGTAAGAGCCACTGTCAGACCTATGTCACAACAATAAAGGTGGCAAAACTTTGCTATGTCTCCATATTTATTGCATCTTCTGATATCAGCCAGCAGCCCTATTTAGAGTAAACCGCTTCATATTCAGGACAGGCTGGGCCTCAGGATCATCTGCAGGACCATGATAAGAAATATTCATGCAAACTTGCAAACAATGTCACTCAGATTTACTTGGATACTAATTGGGCAAGTCCAACCCAGTTGTAATGTTATCTACACTGACCTTGATTCTGTTAGGTCTGAGGATGTGGTTAAAGTCCTTCTGTCTGTTAGTTTAGCCACCTTTATGTTAGATCCTGCCCTCCCCTTCAAACAGAAACTAGATAGCCCTTCATCCAAAATACTTCAACAGATCTTGCCAAAGCAGGGGTTTGGATTAGATGATTACTGAGGTTCCTTCCAGTTATTATGATTTTATAAAAAGACAAAATATTAAATTGTGCAAATTGTGCACTATGCTATGTGCAATAGAGATCTATCTCTCTGTTTATATATCTGGTAACATAAGCTGCATATATGTGACATATTTGGATGCATTATTAAATTTCCTACAGATTTCTTATTAAATAAAAGTTTAAGACTACATTTTTATTTATATTTGACATTTTAAATTCCATTGAACTCACTGAGGCATTGAGGACAGTTTGTTCTCTTAAGAGCCGCTCTGTTTCTATTTTCAGATCATTTTGTAGCTTCTCATTTTCAACTACAACAACATGTATACGTGCTTTCAATTCAGATATTTCTTCCTAGAAATTTAAGTAATTATTGTTAATGTAATTATTTAAAAATGGAACCAATCCTCTTCACAAACATGACAGTAGGGTAATTAACATTCAATTTTGCATAAAATCTTATATCAATGGAACATAGCTAAATTTAGTGTCATATCAAACAACAGAAAAGGATTTCTTGCAAGTTCGAGCATGCTTGAAATAATATGCTACTGGAATAGAAAATTCATTTAACAACTATCTTGCTTAGTACCAGAAATTTTGGGCTCAATTGTGGCTATAAGTCGAGGACTATAATTTTTTGTTACTTATTGTTCAAATTCTCATGTTTTTAATATGGTATTACAGTAGAAACAGTTACTTCCTACTTCAGGTACATCTAAAGCTGTTGGCTAAAATAAACTTTTCACCAATAAAAATAAAATGAAATGCTTTTGTTTCTGTTATTAAAAATTATCTCTGTTTTGAATATAATATACAGAATTGTGGGGTTAAAACTTCAAATATTAATGGCAGATGAATAAAGCTTCCTTGAAAGAACAGATGATAAGTATTATGTACGATACCTTGCAAAACTTGACTTCAGCTTCTAAATGATTAATATATTGAGATTGATCATTAATGATGGGAACAAGTTCAGAAAGGGCAGGCAAACTGTGATCAGTAGCTTTGGATGTTCTCTAGAGGAAATAAACAACAACACCAGAATTATATGTTTAGGATAAAATTCTTTCCAAACTGTTTCATATTAGAATAGCATTTAAAGTAGAATAATTTACATTAAGAAATCTATCAAATGGGTTCCCTTCAGTAATGGGATGCTGATTGCTCAGAAGGATAGGAGGCCATTTCAAAGTAGACTGAGGTCTTCCTGAGTGGACAGATATAGGAAAAAGAAGAAAGAAAGCTTGAGGAAGCAAATCCTGACTTTCTGCTACAAATGTCTGTTAGTAGATTCATATTTTCCACTCAAAGAAAGCCTCTAAAACAGATAGAATGTAAACACTGCTGCTTTGTATTTTTTTAAATTTTAATTAAGCATTCAATGTCCACGTACTTCCTGTACCTGCATATGCATTGTACTTTTACAATTAAGCATGATAGATAAAAGTTGATTTATTTTAGTTTATTACTGGACATATAAGGGATGTGGTGGCTCAGTGGCTAAGACACTGAGCTTGTCAATCGAAAGGTTGGCAGTTCAGCGGTTCAAATCCCTAGTGCCGCATAATGGGGTGAGCTCCTGTTACTTGTTCCAGCTTCTGCCAATCTAGCAGTTCGAAAGCAGGTAAAAAATGCAAGTAGAAAAATAGGGACCATCTTTGGTGGGAAGGTAACAACGTTCCGTGCGCCTTTGGCGTTTCGTGATGCCAGCCACATGACCACGGAGACATGGCTCTTCGGCTTTGAAATGGAGATGAGCACCTTCCCCTACAGCTGGGAATGACTAGCACATATGTGCGAGGGGAACCTTTACCTTACCTGACATATATCGTGTTTAATCCAATCAGAGGTACATATGCATGTACAAACAATGCACAAGCACTGATACGTAGGTAAACTGGAATAAGTATTTATCAAAGGACTCTTGAACTACTCTTTGTTGATAGACTGATCTATTTGAGTTGATAACAAACTGGGGTTTCTGCTAAACATTTGGGGCCAACTATTCAAAAACCATCTTGATGTCGATCTCTGGGAATACATCCATCCCAACTCTCCTTATAATTTTTCTCAACTGGAATACTAGACTGCCATCAGAAAAGAATCAGGGCATATTTATGGTGGTCTTCATGTTTCCAGATGGCCTCTTTAAGATGCTTGCTTGCTTATTTATTTTTTATTATTTATTTATATTCATTCATTCATTCATTCAACTTATGCCTCACCAAAATCCAGCAACCCTAGATACTTTAAAATAAACATGTTAAAATGACACAATTAAATTAAAGCCCTTCCAACTAAAAGAACAAATTTGAACATTAAAACAGTAACATTTTTTTATTTGCAAACTGCCCAGAGTCAGAGGTAGAAATCTGATAAATAAATACAGTAATACATACATAAACAATGAATTAAAAGCAATGATAGAGTAAGAGATGGTGCAGTCCTAAAACAAAGAAAAATATATCTTATATATGTCTACACTCAATGTTTTCTAAAGACCAAGAAAGAAGAGGCTAATTTGATTTTACCAAAAGTCTATTTCCAAGACTCACCACTGCCTTTCTAGTTTTGGCTGCTTTTGCTTCTCAAAAGTGGGGCTTTGAGTAGTTTCTCAGACTAATCAGTCAGCCAATTCAGTTGGAGAGTAGGTACCCTGTAGGTACCCAGGTCCTGAGCCATAAAGAGCTTTATAAATCAAGACCATTATTTCTTGAAGGCAATCAGTGCACAGGCTTCAGAATTGGTATTATATACACCCAGCACATAGGCTGATGAATTCTGCTTTAGTTTCTGAGCAGTCTTTAAGAGCCACTCTATGCAAAGTGTGTTGCAGTAGTTCAACCAGATGGTAATGAAAGGATGACTTGTATAACTAATTTCTCCTGCATCATATAAAGCTGCAATTGGTCTACCAGCTGAAGCAAGCAAAAGCTCCTCTAAGCATGCGTCCATCTGCTCTTCAACCAAGAGCTTCTTCTTTTTCATTCTGTGTCCAGATCAAACCTTAAACTACCAAAATGAGGCCACTTTTATCATTAGCCAGAAACAAATAACTTTCAGTGCAATCTACTGGTAATATTCGACAGAACAACAAATGGACCGGGCTCTTTATTGCTCCACATTCACACAGCATGTTGTTATCCGCTAGCAACCCCCACTTGAGCATATTTGTTTTACACTTAGGCACTCCCACCCTCAACCTAGTCAATGTCTTCTAAGTGACACAGAGGAGATCAGATTCTGGCATTATTCCTTGTTCCATTAATTCTCTCCTTCATTTCTAATTCATTTTTGCTCCTATGTGTCTTCAAGAGTATTTGTTTTTGCCATAAAACTTCCTAGATCTAAATTGACAAGTTTAGGGCATGTATCCATTCAGAGGATGCTGATCATTTTCTTGTTTTGGTTCTCTCGGCATCTGCTGCTAGTTGTCTCCTAATCCTAGGTGGAGGAATACCAACAACAGTGGTTCCATCTCACCTAGATTCAACCTCAGCCTACTCTGTTCTATCTTACAGCTTCCAGGCACCAGAACAAAGCAGTGACAGCATACTATATTCTCTTCAGCTGAAGATTTAAAGTTAGTTATGATTGGAGTACAGATAATACAACACCTTAAACTAACTTATCCCCACCAATTTCATATGATGTTACAAGAGCAGGAGAGAAAAGACTGATCTGTAGAGCAACCGACATATCAGGGACTACTGGATGACCCCTCACCTTCTACTTCCTCAGACTAACACTACCCACTTAGGAAGAAAAAGAGCTACTACACAATGGGGTCTCCAATAGTCCAATAAGATACCATGTTTGAAAGGCCATGTTTATGATCTTTATTCATTTTAATCAAAAGGCCTACCACTTTCTTTTTAAAAAGCACATCCTTTGCATTTTGGATATATAAGCTATACAAATACATTACAACTGTAAAAAAAAACTTGGTATATAAAGGAATAATATGGATCCAGAATACTAAATCTATTTAAAAAAACAATGAACTGGCACAAATTTCAATGTTTGCAAAAAGCGGAAAAATATAACTGGGAGAGATAGTAGCTATTTTTCCTCAGAAAGGACGTTGGTTCTACCGTGAACGACGGTTCTCCGAGACTGCGAGATGGTCCATGAATGGGTATAGACACTGTCAGATCTGAACGGAGACTGAACTGAAATTACTGTTGCTGCTGTTGGCCACGCCTCCTTCGAGTGACCGTTGGCTCCAGTTTTGAGGCAAATATTGTTCTGTAAAAGAAGCTCCTCAGATGTTACTTGCTATCTTGCTCCAGATCACTACTTAGGGTGGGGCTGGACCATCTCGCAGGCTCGGAGAACCATCATTCACGGTAGGACCAACATCCTTTCTCCAAGAGACTGCGAGATGGTCAATGAATGGGACATACCAAAGCTTGGCATTCCTATGGGCGGGTAGCCATTGGTTCTGGAGCTTCCACAGCCAAATGAACCTGTTGAAGGATTCTCCTGCCAAATGATGCCTCTGCTGAGGCAAATACATCTATCTTATAATGTTTAATAAAAGGCGTGGGAGAAGTCCATGTAGCTGCCCTGTAGATGTCTTCTAGAGAAGCCTGCATGGCCCAAGCAGCGGTGGTAGCTGAGCTATGAGTAGAATGAGCTGTTATACGTCCTGGAACTGGTAATGCTCTGCTTTCATACGCCCAGGTGATGCACACCCTTAACCATCGTCCTATTGTGGTCGAAGATACTTTATTACCTTGTGAAGCTGGTTGAAATGAAACAAACAATGCCTCTGATTTTCTTGGGGCCTCAGTTTGATTTAAATAAATTTTGATGGTCTTTCGTACATCCAGCGTATGCCAATTTCTCTCCAAGACATGTTTAGATTTTGGACAGAAATTGGGCAAAATCATTTCCTGTATCCTGTGAAATCGAGAATTAACTTTTGGAATGAATGCCGGATCTAGCCTAAGTATGACTCTATCCAGATGAAAAATACAGAGATCAGCCCTGGTTAATAATGCCGCTAACTCTGAAATGTGCCTAGCCGATGTTATGGCTACTAGGAAGGCCACCTTAAGTGTAAGGAATCTGAGACTCGCTGTGCAAAGAGGCTCAAAAGGACTTTCTGTTAGTGCCTGCAAAACCTTGGATAAATCCCATGTGGAATATTGGTGGATTAAAGGTGGCCGCAGATTGCGAGCCCCCTTTAAAAATCTGCAGATGTCTGGATGTTGTGTCAGAGTTCCATCATCTGTCCCTGACAATACTGTAGACAGCACGCCGCCACCTGTCTTCTTAAGGTACTATGCACCAGACCTTTATCGAGACCATCCTGCAAAAATCTAACACCTGCGGAATAGAAGCAGTAACAGGATTAATGTCACGCGTCTCGCACCAAGATATAAATACCTTCCATGTAGCATTGTACAGACGTATGGTAGATTGCCTTCTGTCTGCCTGAACTGTTTGAATAGCCTTTGCAGAAATGTTACGCTGTTTTAAGAGGAGCCCTTCAAACACCAGGTGGTCAACTGGAACCACTGGGGATCCGGATATGAAATGACCTCTTGGCTTAGAGAGATCCTCTGTGGAGGAATTCTCCATGATTTGGAGATGGACAGGGACATCAAGTCCGCGAACCATGGTCTCCTTGGCCAGTAAGGTGCTACCATGATGTCTGCTTCCTCCATTATAATCTTGCATATCATCCTCTGCATGAGGGGAAGCGGAAGAAATGCATATAGGAGGCCTGACGGCCATTGTTAGCAGAGAGCGTCGACTCCCTCCGCTCCCGGAGACGGAAACCTTGTAAAATATCAGGGTAGTTGGGCATTCAGATTTGTTGCAAATAAATCCACCTGTAGTAGACCGAACCTTTGAATTATCTCTTGAAAAGGAGTGGGTGAAGTCTCTACTCCATGTTGTCTACCGTGGATCTGCTTAGGAAATCTGCCTGTGTATTCAAAGTTCCGGCTATGTGATCTGCCCTGATCGACAGAACATTCATCTCCGCCCATGTCCCCAAACAGAGTGATTCCTCTAGGAGACCTGTGGACCTCATGCCACCTTGGCGATTTACATGTACCTTTGTCCGTGAGAATCAGAACATGATGTTTCTGAATCACTGACTTGAAATGCCTCAAGGCCAGATGTATTGCTCTCAGTTCTAGCCAGTTGATGTTGTTTGCTAGATCTTCTAGCAACCATCGCCCCTGCATTACTTGAGCTCCCAGATGAGCTCCCCATCCGTAAAGACTGGCATCCATTGTTATTTGAATCCTGGTCAGTTCCTTGAAAAGTGTTCCTTTGTCCAATGCTGGGGACATCCACCAGCTTAATGAACAACGGACTACTGTTGATAATTTTACTGGAGTCCGTGAAACTGACATGCCTCTTCTTTGATATCTTAACAGGCACCATTGAAGGCAGCGAGAATGTAGCCGTGCCCAAGGAACCACTTGAATACACGAGATTATCTTGCCTAACAATGTTGATAAGATCATTAATTGTATCCTGGGTTTTTCTAGAATATTTCTGATCAATGATCGAATACTTTCCTTCCGATTTGGAGAAAGAAACATCTTCTCCAAACCTGTATCGATAACTGTGCCCAGGTGAGAGATCCTGGTGGCAGGCGTTAAGTGACTCTTTGGAAAGTTGATTACAAAACCTTGCTTATGTAGTGTTTGTATGGTTAGTTGAATCTCCTTCTCTGCTTCTGTCATTGAAGAGGCTTGTATTATTTTAATTGTCTAAGTACACTTGTATCCTTACTGGGATTAGCCGCAGGTGCGCTACAAGCGCTGCCAGTATCTTGGTAAAGCAATGAGGGGCAGACGCCAGTCTGAAGGGCAAGGCGTGATATTGGAAATGTTGCCCTGCATAGCTGAACCGTAGTTATTTCCTGTGACTGGATGTATCAGAATGTGTAGATAGCCTTCTGAAAGATCTATGGAAGCCATGTAATCCATTGGAACACATTTTGAACCTCCTCTAGACCAAGTGAGAGTTCAGAAGTTTCAAATCTAGAATCACCGTTCAGCCCTCCCGATCTCTTCGGTACCACAAACAGGAGTGAAAAGAAGCCCTGTCTCCACTATTCTTGAGGAACCTTTTCTATAGCGTTGATGGCAATTAGATGATGAATTGCCTGATTCATCAGGAGTTTCCTGTGATGGTCTTGAGATACAGGGCATGGTACGAAGTGATTCGGAGGACTGGAGAGGAACTCCAGTGAAAGTCCCAATTTGATGGTGTTTAAAAACCACTGGTCAGTAGTGGATTGAACCCACTGGTCTACAAAGAGATTCAGCCTTCCTCCTATAGGAGGAGGGAGTAACGAGTCATTTCTGTCGTCTGAATTGATGGATGTTGCCTGTACTGCGAAAGGATCTCCTCTGAGTGACAGGCTGTCTGGATCTGTCTCGAAAGGAATTCCTGTTGTCTTGACTGCGATTGTTGATAAAATTATTGTTGTGTGATGTTCTCCAATGGTTGATATTGTGAGAACTGACACTTATAAAAAGGAACTGCTCGACGGTCAGCCCGTCCAGTAGACGAAGGAAGAACCTTCCTTTTTTCACGATCCTCTATAAGAAGAGGATCCAGAGAACTGCCAAATAAATTAAAACCAATATAAGGAGAAGCTGCTAGATGCCACTTAACCTTCAGATCCGCAGTCCAATTTTTCAACCAGAGCATTCGTTTAGAAGTGACTGATGATGTGAGAGCCCCTGAGGCGTATTTTGCAGAATTAAGAGTAGCATCTGCAGAAAATTGAGTGGCGGCTAATACTTTGTTCAAATCCTGATGCAGACAGGACTCTGAAGGACCCAGTCTAGCCTGCAGTTGTTGCAACCACAATATCGAAGCTCTATTAAAGAACGACGCTGCCATGGAAGCTTGTATAGCCCAGGCCACAGCCTGGTGTATTTTCTTGAAAGATAATTCTAATTTTCGATCTTCCGATTTAAGTCCCTCAGAAGAATCCCCTGATAAATATGAAGAGGGAGATGAAAGGACTGCTACTGGAACAGCTACAGTTGGAACCTGTAATAGGTGAGACAAAGATGGAGCCATGTTATAAAGTTTCTTATCCGTACCTGAGGGAGTGGGTAAGGAAGCAGGAGAACTCCAGGGTTTCTGAATCACGTCTATGAATAATTTTTGAGCCGGAATATACAGTTGTTCCATAATGTGTTCAAAAAATAACCCTTGATTTTTGCTTGCAGCAGCTTGAGGATTGACCTGTGCTGTCTCCTCCTGTAACCAAACCCTCATAATTGCCTTGTGCAGAAGAGACCGGAAAAGACTGTGAGGAAAGAGACCTGTGAAAGAAGGCATATCTGGTGAAACACCTTCATCATCAGAAAATTCAAATTCAGGCTCTCCATGGGTGTGATCTCCCATAAATAAATATGCACTGGCCTCTGATCGAGATGGCAATTGCTCTGGTTCAATCAAATTACAGAAGGAGAATTATGTCTGTAGCTCCTCAAGGATTCAGAAACCAATGATGCAGAACGATGTTTTTGAATTCCTTGTATAATTGCTCTGATAATTAATGCCTGAATATTTTCTGGAAGGTCAACCAACTGATTAATGTTGACCTGAGCTCCAGATGGAATGGAACAAGCAAATGGATCTTCTCCACTGGAAGGACCTCTTGTTGAAAGAGATGCTCCCTGACAGGAATGAGAACTAACACCTTCAGGTGATGGATCCCTGACCGGAAGAATTTGGTCAAATGGAGGAGGTTTGCAAACCGAAGCCTCACTGGCCTCAAATATGTTATCATGATGATCCTCGATCTGAGAATCAGAAGACTTAGAGGTCTTATGTCTCCTCTTGTCATGTTCCTCTATAGCTCAGTGTGCCCTTTGCCCATGAGGCAACTTACTGGTTGCCTTCTGACCAGAAGACGTTCCTGCTTCTGGCTGGCTGTTTATTTTATGAGCCATGCTGTTTGAATTGTGGCAGCAGTACCGTAATCTCCGGAATTAGCCAGCACATTTAAAACAATTTATGGGCGGCTTTCCCAACAATTGGGAGTTGCCAGCACCTGCGCTTCCCCAACGTGCTTTCACTGTTAATTTCCTCACAATTGACTAATAATTTCAGCGCGTGCAGTTAGGACAGCTCAACGGAATTCACATTCAAATCAAGCAACCTGTAAATGCTGACTTGAAAAACACCTCAGTGTTTTTCAAGTCAGTTTAGTGCTTCCACTATTTAAATAATAAATCCGCTGCTCGTAAAGGATAATTGCTGTTGCCGCCGCTTGAAATCAGCTGTCTGTTTAAAAACAGCTCTCCCACAGTGCTGTGTCCTTTAGGACTTCCTAAATGCCAATATCGAAACAAAGTATCCAAAGTTTGAGGAAAGCAGCTGAGATGGAAAAAACCTCGGCTGCTGACAAAATTAAAAGCCGACAGTAGAGAAACGCTGAAATTGAAAGGCAGCGAGATCGAAAACAGTTGATTGGCGCTGAGAAGTCCTTTGAGAAATAACGCAGCGAGGCAGAGGTTTGAGGAGAATTTTTGAGAGGCTTTGAGATATTCTTAATAATCTGTAGCCACAAAGATCAAGTTTCGATTAAGAAACTGTAACGATGGTGGCAGCTTTATCAGAAACACTCATATGGCCAGCACGCAATGAATTTCCAGTAACCTATAATAAAATCCAGATGGTCCATGAATAGAAGTATTCAGAAAAGTGTCTTGTCAGATCGACTGAGCCGAAAAACTGGAGCCAACAGTCACTCGAAGGAGGCGTGGCCAACAGCAGCAACAGTAATTTCAGCTCAGTCTCCGTTCAGATCTGACAGTGTCTATACCATTCATGGACCATCTCGCAGTCTCTGGGAGAATAGTCTGGCCTTCCTGAACTTTGCAGTACACATTAAGGAAGCCTTAACATTGAAGTTTACAGAAAACCCAAACACACAGATCAGTATTTAATTTTCTCACCACCCACTGGAGCACAAAATGGAAATGATCAGAATTCTACATCACCAGGCTTAAAGTTGCCTACCCACAAAGATGAAAAAGAATAAGAACTAAACGTATCAGAGGCCCTCCGAACATGTGACTATCCCAACTGGATCTTCATCAAATCCAAAAAAAACCCCAGCAGGAGCTTCTCCATAACAGACAAGGAAGAGAGCAACAAACAAAGCAACATTGTCATTTCCAGGAACATTGGAAAAGCTCCGGAGGATTTTCAACCAACACAATATACGCCCACACTTTAAACCCAAAAATTATTGTTGTTAGTTGCGAAGTCATGTCCGACCCTTTGTGACCCCATGGACAACATTCCTCCAGGCCTTCCTGTCCCCTACCGTCCTCTGGAGTCCATTTAAGCTCACACCTACTGCTTCAGTGACTCCAGCCAGCCACCTCATTCTCTGTTGTCCCGTTCTTCTTTTGCCCTCAATCTTTCCCAGTATTAGGCTCTTCTCCAGTGAGTCCTTCCTTCTCATTAGGTAGCCAAAATATTTGAGTTTCATCTTCAGGATCTCGCCTTCTAAAGACAGTTAGGGTGGATCTCCTCTAGGACTGACCGGTTTGTTCGCCTTGCAGTCCAAGGAACTCGCAGGAGTCTTCTCCAGCACCAAAGTTCAAAGGCTTCAATTCTTTGGCGCTCAGCTTTTCTTATGGTCCAACTTTCACAGCCATACATTGCAACTGGGAAAACCCAAAAATAAACTATGGCAAAAGCTTATCCACCCCAAGGATAAAACACTCAGACACAAACTGAACAATGTGATATATGCAGTACAATATAGTGAAACATGTGTAGATCTGTACATTGCAGAAACAAAACAACTATTTCACAAACGCATGGCACAACATAGGAGAATCTATCAGGACAAGATTGAGTAGTCCATCTGTATTTGAAAGACAAAGGCATTCTTTTGAAGACAGCTAAGACAGAAAGGACCACTGGTTTGGAAGAGGCCATCTACATTAAGATTGAAGTGCTCTCTCTCAACAGAGGGGGAGGGATACAACACCCCCTGTTTACAACATAGAAGGTTCCATACCCATTTGCATTGTTCAGGTGACCCTAAGGGCACAGATAAACCTCCAAGTGGCCTCAACAACTTTCAGAACGAGTGTTCAACAACTAGAGAACATCAAGGATTATAAATCCTTCGATTCTCCACCATTCATTCAGAACTGATAAAGATTCTTAGATGAGAAGCATTTTAAATGACAAGTAAAAACAAAGAAAGTCCAATTGACTTTTGAAAAAGCATCTTTGGAAGTAGATTGGTTAGAAATCCCATGGTTAATTTTGATTCATGTCTCTAATTACTATGAAAATTATATCCAATAATGGAGAATATTTGTAGCTCAGAGTTGCAATAAGGAGTCCTTGACGCTCTCTGAACTTGGTTGTTTTCTTACAGATATCTCATTATCCAAACTAGGTAACATCACTATTAGTCAACTATTGAATAAGAGATAACATACAATTATTTTATTTTATTTTTTTATTTTTTCAACTGAGAATGGGTTATTCTTATAAGGACTGGTGGAGACTCGGTGGTAATATT
>JANHFM010002408.1:768904-780861 GCA_032468115.1 Grayia smithii | reverse complement strand
ATTCTATTCTATTCTATTCTATTCTATTCTATTCCATTCCATTCCATTCCATTCCATTCCATTCCATTCCATTCCATATTTGTAAATTTTGATATATGCTGAATAAAACAATTTTAATTCTATGATTGTTCTTACAGATTTTAAGCACATGATTTTAAGTTATAGTTCTTAATTTCATAGTTTCTACATCTTTACTTTACACTGGTCAAAGTTTAAAATCAAGCTATTATATAATTGTACTAAATTACCTGATAAAGAGCTGGCTAAACTACCTCTTCGCAGCTTGCAGTCATCCTGGCTCAGTTGTCGCTGGAGTTTACTTTTTCCAATAGATGAAAAGATGTCAGGATTGCTGAATTTTCGGCAGCGCAAAGGAATGGATTCTGTTACAACATCCTAGAAAAAAAGGCAAAAGATAGAGTAAGCTTACTCTACAAAAGTTCATGAGGACTTGCACGGTTTGGATTAGAAATAGATAAGAAATGTATTAACACAAAACTTTTTTAGTAGTTTTAAGTGCAGCTATTGTATTAAATGAAATATGTTGTCATTCTTAAGTTCTGTTTTACTGTCATGCAAAAGAGAATTAATATACAGTACATAAGTATGAAAAGTATTGGAAAAGTATTGGAAATTTCAAAGGGTGTAAAATATACCAATTAGGCTATTAAACTAGTGCATAATATTGGGACCTCATTACATTCAAGTTTCATAATCTTACAATGGTTCTCAATATTTTTCTAGGCACTTCAAATGTGTTACTTTTGACCCTTAAATTTCTTGGAATTTTAATTGTTTTTATTAGATTTTAGCTGATTATAATTTAGACCTGTGTTATCCCCACACTGCAGGAAATTCAGATGGATATCATGTCAAAGGTATCAAAGGCCACTGAAAAATCCTGAAACATTAAGAATAATGCGCTTCATCCCAGGTTCCTATGTAGGTCTTGTGACAGCACAGTTTCTGTGTCTTACCCTGATTTGAATCCTGAGTGAAAAGGGTTAGGAAAATCCCCTTCCTGGAATCAGTTCTGGTGGGAAATGGCAAACTGATGGTCCATGGACCATGGGTGACATTACAGTTGAAAGGCAGCTGGATATAAGATTCAGACTGCTAAAAATTCTTTCCAGATGAAGATGAGATTTTGAGATTACCTATAGGCACTCCAGACAGATGTTTCAGGTGAGTTGATAGCAGAAACATACAATTGTTTATGATCAACTGAGAGTCACAGGACTCCATCATGCTCAACCATTAATGTAGCCTTTTTTGGGGACTCAAACTTTAGTCAGATTTCATCTGTTTACCCACTATGGAATTTACTTTTTTTCTTACTATTTATTAAGACAGAAAAATCTTCAAATCACAAGTTTGACTTCCACTGCATGCGGCTCCTTCAATCCATTTTAAAAGAAAGAAACTTATATGACCATAGTTTTCGGACAAAGACCAACTACATGTGTAAATCACCTGCATGAGTCAGAGGTGAAACTCCCTCAGAAAACCCACACCTGAATGGAGGTCATGACTCTCAGGTTTTCCCAGAGATCCTGCCCCCTCATAAACTGAAAATAAAAGTACTCCAGCCTAAAAGCCAGGGTCACCAGGTTTTTCCAATCCAGGTCTGCAATAAAATCCAGGAACCTATGAAGAGAATCTGTCATGCAGCAAGCCAGAAAAACATGAGGAAAATCCTTAATTTGTCCTTGCAACCATCACATATGTGCACTTAAAGCCTATTAACTTCAAGTTATCACAAGAATTATCCCCATATCTCCTCTACCTAGGAACTGCACTAATATAGGACCCAGAAGGATAATTTTTTATAGGATGACACAGATACTCTCTCCCAATCTGATTTTGGTAAAATAATTCAGATCCAAGCATTTTCCAGAGCAAAGTTGTGGACAATATTAGCTTAATATGGAAAGGACTAGCACTTATCATCAGAAACCTGAGACTGAAACCTCAATCAAATCAGTCACCAAGATCTAGATTGAGGTGACTGGGAGACAAATGGTAACTAATATCAAATTACTAACCATCCTTTCCCTGGAATGGCTTTCCATCTTCGTCATAATCATCCGAGTTCATAATTCCTAAGGACTCTTGGTCCTTGATACACAAGAAGCAATATACAATAAAAGTTATATAAACAAAAGGTCTACACCCTAATAATAACACAGAATAAATTAATAAAACTAAGGTGGACTCTAGGCCCAAATGCCCTCTGGAAAAAAAGTTCTGTTTTAAGCAGTTTCTGGAAGGAAATCAGGCTGGAATCCAATCAGATATCCACTAGAAAGCCATTCTAGAGAACTGGCACAGCCATTAAAAGTCAGAACCACTGAACCTCCCTCCTCTCCTCAATCTCCCTAAAGTTGGACACCACTGATAGTTTCTCCTAGGAAGCCTAATTGGCCAGTCCAATTCTGATGAGAGAATGAGACCCTGCAGATAACTAGGTGACAAGCCATATTAGGGCTTTAAAGGTTAATATAAGCATTTTGCAAGGCAGTGGCAATCAGGCAGATCTCTCCTGCCCTCCTCTCTACCAACTGGAACTACCCACCAAGGAAGGAGCAGGACTACTGGAACTCAATGTCCCCAACCCTCTTGGAAAGTCCAAAAGGTCAATAATATGAAGGCCAGTGAGAAGTCTAAAAGAATCAGAATATATGCACATTTCCATCCAGGTCCCAACAAAGTAGTCTACTAATGACATCTCATATTTTTGCGGGAACCCTGATTGTAGGAAGTCCAGATAATCCACTTTTAATCTTCTCCTAAGAGAGAACATTGGAAATTGAACAATACTTTTAAATCTCTAGATCCAAAGTAGGATTCTTCAGGTGAGGTGGCTCTGAAGGCTTGAATTTATTTAACTTTAGTAAATATTCCTATATTTATTCTTTGTCTATACAGTACTGAAATAAGTGTAACAATGGCCAGTTGAGGCTTTGTTTTCCTTCTGAGAGAAGATAAATATAAAACACAAAATGTACCGCCTTCTTGTCATCATCTTTACCAATTCACTTCAACAGAACTGTAATCTTTGCCTTTCCTTTTGCTTCTGATGTACCTAAACAAAATTTGCATGTATTTTCAGCATTTCTTCTAAGCCTTAGCTCATGTCTTTTCTGACATGGTACCATGCAAAGAATATAGCATATATTAATTCAAATTAATTGTAAACAATCATAGTAACTAAAGGAGGTTTAAAATGATGTATTCAGAAAAAAACACAGCTAAAAAGATTACAATATAAACAACCATTGCCATTGTACAATATAAAAAAACTATTCTGATTTTACGAAAATTTCAGAAGCCAATACACAGAAAGTGTGCTATACAATATAAAATAGCCTTTATGACCACAGATACCACTGTTTGGAGACATTTACAAACATTGATAAGTACCATAGAATTGTTTAAATCCGCTCTGTTCAGACAAGCTATCTGAAACCCCCAGCTGCTTGCCTCTGCCATTTTTCTATGGAAATCAATTTTACACAGCAGGTTTAGCTTTCACTTCAAATGTAATACATAGAGTTGGCAAATAATACCTAATACCAAATTCTTTATAACTCCTAGAATTTAACAATCCATTTACAAGGTGAACTCACCAAGCCTGTATCCTGTGTATTTCAAATATTATCTTATCTTATGAAAAAGTAAAAAATGCCTACGGTACTGTATATTCTTCCTAATAATAGCAAGTTAACTTAAAATAATTTAAAAACAATTTTACTTCATAGGAAGTAAAAGTGAATGACAAAGGTTTGGAGAAGCCATTTCCTTATCTGAAATACCTTTTGTTTCCATTTACCACACAGATTTCATTTTCTGTGCCAATGCATTAACTCCCAATCTTTTTACATGTTACTCACCGGCTCCTATAGAAAAGAACAATCTAAAACCTTAGATACATTTTCTAAAAATCTTGCATGTGTAACTCATATTCTTCTGAAAAATTACCAGCAAATTGTAATCTTTAATACGGTAGAAGAATAAAAAAAATTAAAGACATGGGAGTAACCTTATTGACCATATTATTTAATTTAAATTAAATTAAACTGAAAATGTCCTGATATTATATTGTTCCGCTAACCCTGCTTCTTGAAGTTCACCCCACACACAGTACCTCTTCCAATGTCAATTTTAATGATATGCATCATAGTTATGTAATTTCTAGACAATGGGGTCTAAGGGACATATATACTTTTGATAAGTACATTGATGACATATTATCAAAATAAATTAAGCCCTGTGTTATGTATGGGGTAAAAATTGGTGAGGCTTTTCAAATGAAACAAATCATAAATGCAGAATATTAAATATATTCATAGATCTATACATGGACCTGATATATACATAGACAGACACATTTACACCAGCATATGCATGCAGCAGAGCACAAGAAGAGACACAACAAGGAGAGGCTATATAACAGACAAACTGAGTTATGCAAGGATAGGGCAACAATGTGAGGTATATAGGACTTTAAAAGCTATTTTGCTCACATCACCAAGACACTCTCTTTACATTCTTGTTACAGGTAGTCTCTGACTTATTCATTGAATGACTATTTGAAATTACAATGATGCTGCCACTCTAGCTGACTTTTTTCCTGATCTTGTTGATGAAGCATGCCTGGCCTGGGCATTTGTAAGGCAGCTGTGGCTGCACACGATTTTTTACCCTAGGTTGTGTACAGCAATTTCCTCACAAAACCTGGGGAAGAGGGCCTCATCATGAAGGACCACTCTAGACACATCTTGTCAACAATGGGAATAAGGAGATGGTGAAAAATCAGCTGAGGGGGTGGAGTGCAGGATGGCAGGGGCCAAAGAGGGCAGGGTGGTGATAGCAATTGGGGCTGGAGCAGTGGTGGGATTCAGCCAGTTTGCACCTATTCAGGAGAACCAGTTGTTACCTTTCTAAGCTGTTCGGAGAACCAGTTGTTGGATGAAATCTTATTTTGTTTTTTTCCACTTTACAGGGCTAATCCTGTAAGGAAGGCAGGAAGGAAACATTCTGGTGTTGTTTCTAGCCTAATCTTTATTGCCCTGCTTACAGAAACTGCCTCTCTGGTTAACCCTTATTACATTGTAACAGCTAAGGTGAAGCGCCCATCAACTTGAGTGATGTTGACTTGGCCACCCCCACATGTTCACATGATCACCAAGTCATGCCTACCCAGTTGGTCATTAGGGCAGAGAACTGGTTGTTAAATTATTTGAATCTCACCACTGTTCCTGACTCTAGGGGGCAGTGCTCATCTCTGTCTCAAAGCCAAAGAGCCAGCACTGTCTGATGACAATTCCACATTCATGTGGCCGGCATGACTAAACACCAAAGGCGCATGGAACGCAGTTACCTTCCCACCAAGGTGGTCCCTATTTTTCTAGTTGCATTTTTACATGCTTTCAAACTGCTAGGTTGGCAGAAGCTGGGGCAAGTAACGGGCGCTCACTCTGTTACGCGGTGCTAGGGATTAGAACCGCCAAACTTCCAACCTTTCTGATCGACAAGCTCAGCGTCTTAGACACACACACACACACACTCACACTCACAAATCCTCCTTTCTTCAGGTTTTAAAATATCGGTTTTGGAACTCTCTGCAACCTTTAGAAATGTTATCATTCTGATTTGTATAGATGTATATAACTACAGATAATTACTGAATGAATGTATATCCAGCAGAGTTTACTTATTTCCTTCATGGTGAAAGCTATGCATATATTTAGAACACAATTGTGCTGTTGAGATCAAACCCTCCCAGATCTCCATCTGTTTTATCTCTGTGGTATTAGATATCCATGAGAGCCAATTTAGTGTGGTGGTTAAAACACCAGGCTAGAAACCTGGAGATGGTGAATTCTAGTCCTACTTTTGGCACAGATGGTGATGAAGTGATGAAGAATTCTTGGTCAGATAGTGGTGCCATTAAGGTAGAAGGGTAGAAGTCCAGAATGTGAAAGAAGTCCTTTCATAAATAGGTTGGGCTGACCACATTTCAAAGTCAATTAAATATTACCCTTAATCATCCTGTAGCAACTTAGGGCATACCAGATGAGCCAAATACCAACAGGCTCAATTAGAAGAACCAGTTTTGAAGGATGCTGGAACTTGTAGTTCAGAAAATCTAGATTTATAGATTGCACAATGTTGATTTAAAAGATCTACCTGCATAAAAATAAAACTCAGTGTAAAACTCCCCAGCTCTACCATTGCTCTGGAACCTGAGTGCTTATTCGTCCCTAATTCCTAATTTTAGGATTATATTCAATGGAAGACATTATTCTCTTTCATTTTTCTCAGACAACTGTAGCTATAGTAGCCATCTCTGTCCTAAAGCCAGAAGTGAGCGCCCTCCAGTGGACA
This sequence comes from Grayia smithii, assembly GCA_032468115.1. Lineage (NCBI taxonomy): Eukaryota > Metazoa > Chordata > Lepidosauria > Squamata > Grayiidae > Grayia > Grayia smithii. The sequence goes on along the minus strand of JANHFM010002408.1, from coordinate 774,471 downwards.
TTAGAAACAAATGCCAGAAAAATGGACCATTAATAGTGAGAGTATAGTAATAGTCGTTTTCAGAGATAATGTCTAATTTCTCTGAGGTTTAGTGAGCACCTGTCTGCATGTGCTTAGAAGAATGTATTCAAGAGAACAATTGTAAGCATAGTATGAATAACTGAATGATATATAATATCCAGGAAATAATATGTATAATATGTTTGCTGGATTTACAATGCTGTTTTGCATTAATAGGAAGCTATGTAGTTATCCACATTTGGGTGAAATTTGGGGACCTGAAACTGAGTAATGTATAATGTAAAGATTTCAGACATGTCATTATAATATATGCTGCTAATGACTCATTGAGTCTTTTATGGGATTATTCTTATAGCAATGATGGGGATACTTGTGTCTAAAATATTGAGTTCTTCATTTCAGTAAGAACCAGTAGTATTCAGATACCAGAAAGACTTGAAAATCCATATTTTAAGCAGGCCTAGAACCCAGGAAAGGTCTGGATAAATATAGTCCATCACTAATCTGTTCTTGCACTTGAACCCACGAAATCTCTTATATATATATCACATATATAAGATTATCTGCATTGTTGCTTGAGATCTATAAGTTCAACTGATGAAAAATGGACTAAGCTAAGCCTATCATTCATTTCTCACATGGAAATTCATGTGAAATCTCCCTGAAGTCAGTTACCTAATACTGTTGGGCAGGATGGGTTCCTTCCATTCTGGGTCTACATCAGGACATCTTTTGGCTCATGAAATGTTTCACCTCTGGAAATCTTCCAGGCTAAGAACAGGCGATAACAATTCAAATAACGTAAGAGGCTAAATATAATCATGATTTGGAAGATGCTTCTTTGGTTCAAAAAGAATCTAACCCTTCCTTCCTGCAAAACACTATTTTATGAAGCTTATGAGATCACATAGATGTATCCGACAACAATTATGTTTAGGGTAACTACATTCCAGACTTCTTGTCAGCCTCCTACTAAGGAATTTATCAAAGCTTTATTCTCTATAAATTTGTATTTTATGGGATGCATCTTAAAATTAGCAGGCCTCCCTCATGGATTCTTCTGAGAGCAATTTTTATTGCCTTGAGATTGCCCGGGATGCTTTAATTAGCACTGACTCCATCATGTTTTTTTAAAAATGATATCACCAACTTGTGGGACTGTTTATTTATACTGATGTTCTATTTATAGATAAATAATATGTTTGCCTGTTTCTCATCAGTTCTGAGAAAAGCCACTGAATGTTCAAAACATCATCTGGATCTAGAAGCCATTTCTGAATTTCTTTCTGCATTCACTTGGACTTAAATTTGTTCTTACGTCTATTCACAGATTTATTTTATTTACATAGAAGATTCTTGAGCACACATCTTCTGCTGCTTTTTAAAGGGACAAAAGATGTTTCTTCTTGATAAAATCCAATATAAAACTGGATTCTTATGTGTTCAGGGCTACAGTTGTTAATAGTTACATGAGCAGTGGCAATTATTGCCCCTAAATAGATAGCAAAGATGGGGATAAAGCATAGGAAGAAGACTTAATTTATTTACAATTATGTGCTTTTTTCCCTCATGTGAAGAAAATGTTAATTAATAAATAAATTGCAGGAGGAATAAATGCAGATGGGAAGGAGATTAAGTGAAAACCATTCCAATGGAAACATGATAATGGATAATGACCATCTTTAAACAAAATAAAGTGTTAGTTGAAGTACCTATTCCACAAAAAATCTGTTGTGCCTAGTTTTATGAATTGGTGATACCAAAGTGACGATAAAAGCAAATTCTAGTGCAAATTTTAGGAGCTTGCAGCACAGCAAAGTTTTGAGAATCCCCTGCCAGAATTTTCCAGTTAACTATTTTGATATTTCTCTTTTTGAAGGATGAACAGGATGAATTATTGCTGGAAAAGATTGCTGCCTAATTTAGATAAAGCCCAACACAGACACAGACACAGACACATGCCACAGACACCTAGACCCCAATGATTGGACGTCTTCATAATGAAACATTTTCATGAGATCTCAATAGCACCAACTACATTCTAATCTGGTTGATTGAGAGTTATCCCCATTTCTGGCTGGATACTGAGTCCACTTAAAACCATGGCAAACATGGAAAGTTTAGGTCTAGACATACCAAAGAATACACTCACAATACATAGATATTTTTTATGATACCTTAACCCTTCCTACAGAAGGGTATCTACAGCAGCATGAATTGGTACCCTGCCCTAAGCAGAGTTCCCAGGCATCTTTAATAATATACACCACAACATCACATCTGCGTGTGCTGAAGTGAAATAGATAGCACACAAGAGTTCCCTTCTGTACCATACCTGGCATCTTGAATTTGTACAGGCACCCCACCTTACTCAGTCAGTAATCACTTGCAATTGCTGCAAGACCAATTTGGTGAATCATTTTGGAAGCCTGTGAAATTTTTAGCTGTAGCAGTGGCAATCAGAAGTTATTGGGTTTGTCCTATAACTAAGTTTGGAGACTCAGTGTTCTATGTTGTTGCAGTTTGTTTTATCTTCGCTGCTATTATCAATCCCTGAATAGGAGTTTGCTTGCCATTGCAATCCTTAATAGAACTTGTGGGGTTTGATTCATCAATAGCATGCTTGATTTCTAATATATCTATACAGACATACATAAAGGGGTGAAATCCAGCAGGTTCTAACAGGTTCTGGAGAACCGGTAGTGGAAATTTTGAGTAGTTCAGAGAGCCGGCAAATATCACCTCTGGCTGGCCCCAGAGTGGGGTGGGAATGGAGATTTTGCAATATTCTTCCCCCAAGAGAGGACGAAATGGAGATTTTGCAGTATCCATACCCTGGAGTGGGGTGGGAATGAAGATTTTGCAATATCATTCCCCTGCCGCGCCCACCAAGCCACACCCACAGAACCAGTAGGGAAAAATTTTGGATTTCACACATACATACATACATACATACATACATACATACATACATGGTCTATGAATGTGCAGCCAATGTACAGAAGTTATGCAGCTCACTTTCCACAAAGTTTTCCTTTATATGTGGTAAAATCCGGTTTTAATCTTGCTTGTTGGTCAAATGGCTTGCTATCTCTATAATGGCATATTTTAACCTGTAACTAAATTCCTTTCATAGGTGTAGATTTGTCCAAAGTCATTATGATTCCTCAAGGAGAAAATTGTTAATATTGATAGTTGTTAGTATTTGGTGGTACATTCTGATGTCTTACGTTAAGTTGTTTTTATCTATATATGTAGTTTGGAGTTAGAAGTTACTCAGTGTCACATTCGTGAATACAAGGCATGGTAAAAAAAAATAAAAAAAATAAACAACTATATTATATTTGAAGTAAACTCTTAAATTTGCCTTTCTGCCAATCCCTTTAGCCTTATATAACCTTCTTCTCATATAGCCTTGCTACCCTAAATTACTGTTAGTGTGTTATTTAAGATAATTCTCCCTGCCCATTCCATTCCATCATGCTAAATGGCATTAGATCTCATTAATTTAAATAGGAGTCACTATGTCTGTATTATATACTTTAATTTTCTTTTAGTCTTTTCATGAAGACTGAAAATTGCATTTTATGGCCAAGGTTGCAAGTTCTTCACACAGTTACCAAACCAGGGTTTAAAAAGTGGGACAAAATCATGATATTTAAAATTGTGTGTGTGTGTGTGTATCTTTAATTGAAACTGTGTCAGTGGTTTTCACTTCCTACTCCAGAAAATGCAACTGTCAATTAAAAACATGTTGAAATTATCACTAACAAGTTGTACTGTTGTTGTTGTTATTATTATTGTTCCCCCTTCACCCAAAAATGATTGAATTTAGCAATGCAGCTCCCTAATCTCTCAGATTCTGTGGTTTGTCTGACATAAAATACATGCTGTACTTTTTTGGTGCCAAGGGAAAATACTTAGGTCCTTATTATGTGATAGAGAGAGTGGGAGACCAAGCACAACATAACGTCATTGGCAGAAATGAAATCACATATGTGGTAGAAATAATAGTGTAACAATAGCCACATAGGTAAATACATTACATCAGAAGGCCAGAGGGGTTGGTCAGAGTTGGGAGAATGTCCTCAGGCTAAGCAGAAAATCAAGCAAGCCAAAACAGAATTCTCAATTACTGGGAAGCCATCACTGGAAACATCCTCTCCTTGGCAACCACCCTTCACCCACCACAGCTCATAGGGACATTCAGAGACTCAGATGAAGAACTTTGTGTGCATACATACAGGATCCTTGCAGACTGGTATAATGCCTCATCTCAACAATCTAGCAGCTGGAGCTTCATGTTCTAATCTAAATAGCCTTCAAAAACAAAGGCATAGTGCCTTCCAGCATCCCCTCCAAACTTACGCAGCCAGAGATAACTGAAGCTGGACAATCTTGACCTGAATAGGACACTAGCTGATATGTACTAGTAAAGGACCTTCCATGGATCACTTCTTGCTCCACTCATTTCAACAGAATACTGGCAACTGGAAAGCTGTTTCCCCGAAAATAAGACATCCCCTGATAATAAGCCCATTCAGGCTTTTGAGTGCATGCGCTAAAATAAGCCTCTCCACGAAAATAAGCCCTCCCCAAAAATATTTAAACGCAGAGCTGGAAATCAGGTAAGATGGCAAGATGGCAAGAGGAGCCCCAGCTTGCTCCACATGCCCCAAAATAATAAGACTTCCCCGAAAATAAGGCCAAGCGTTTGTTTTGGGGTTCAAAAAAAATATAAGACAGGGTCTTATTTTTGGGAAAAAACGGTATATACCTACTTTGTTCTCTACTTATTTTTAGATTAGTTTTGTGCTTATTAGGCTAGGCAGTTAGATATTACTGTAGTTCATTGCTCCTGAAAATTGTGTTTCAAATTTACTTACCCATGGCTGAAAGCTGTTGAGAAATTCTACTTCAGTTCCCACTTAGACTGCCCACCTCAACATAAGCAACTTTTTAGGACTCTGAAAGGATCAGAACGTTCATTGAAGAACCTGGCCAAATCTTCTTCCCTCTGAATCAAATGTTAATGTGATTTTCCTTCTTTCCCTTACTGAAGTCAATGGTCCATCCAACTGAACAGTGCAAGGAAATTTAAGTATTGAAATAAGTCTTGGAATTATATTTTCATTGTTATTTTTATAACCTTAAAGGAAAGCTATTGATCCATCTAAACATTTTACATCCTTTGGATGTGATTCCCTCTACATGGGAGTCCAACATAATTATTTCTCTTGTCCAACCCAACATAATTCCATACTCCTCATGTTTTTAAAATCAATTTGTTTTATTTTTAATTGCCTTTTCCTTGAAATGTAGGAACTTTCTGGTGTTGTCTTAAATAGCTGTAAGAAATAGACTCCATTAGATTTGTTATCTTCTTTCACATAATTACCATATTTTTTGGGGTATAAGACTCATCTTTTTTCTCCCTAAAAGGTAGTGAAAAGTCAGGTGCGTCTTATAATCAAATGTAGCCTCACCTGGTCCCCACCCTTTGGCCTCAATTTACCTCCTTAGAACAAGCAGAAACAGCCGGTTTA
>JANHFM010002408.1:719862-732101 GCA_032468115.1 Grayia smithii | reverse complement strand
AATTGAGCCCAAAATTTATGTTGCTAAGTGAGACATTTGTTAAGTGAGTTTTGCCCCATTTTACAAGTTTGCTTGCCATAGTTGTTAAGTGAATCATTGCAACTGTTTAGTTAGTAATGCGGTTTTTAAGTGAATCTGACTTCCCCATTGACTTTGCTTGTCAGAAGGTTGCAAAAGGTGATCACATGACCCCAGGACACCGCAACCGTCATAAGTATGAGTTGCCAAGCATCTGAATTTTGATCACGTAACCATGGGGATGCTGCAACATTTGTAGGTGTGAAAAAAGGTTATAAGTCACTTTGTTCAGTCCCGTTGTAACCTTGAACGGTCATTAAGTGAACTGTTGTTAAATCGAGGACTACCTGTCGTTGTCAGCCTTGTGAGATAGTTCAGAGAAGAAGCACAGCTAGAAATACTAGCTTTGACTTTATTGTAAGGTTACATTAACGAATCTTGCAAGTTTGAAAATTTCTTTCCATCACTCACCTTTAGTCTGTAGCTCTTCTTCCTGTCTCTCAAGGTCATTTCTGTATAACATTACAGATACCTATTCAGGCTGAGAGTTTTTTTAAATAAAAAAAATGTAAACTGCACATATGTAATTTAGTTTACCTACAAATTAGGTACAGGTAATCCTTGACTTACGATTAATCATTTAGAGACGATTCAAAGTTATGACCTATCAGAAAAATGGAACTTATGACCCAGATGCAAACTTTATGATCCCCTCTCCCAGGGTCACATGACTACACTGGAGGCACTCGGCATTTATGGCCTTTTGCAGTGTCCTGAAATCACATGACTGGGGTCTATGACAGTTTTCCTGAAAACTGGTCCTTACTTCCAGTTTTCTGCAAAACTGAACCATATTAGTCCTCAACTTACGACCAAAATTTATGTCGCTAAGTGAAAAATTTGTTAAGTGAGTTTTGCCGCATTTTACGACCTTTCTTGCCACAGTTGTTAATTGAATCATTGCAGACATGAAGTGAATCAGGCTTTCCCATTGACTTTACTGGTCAGAAGTTTGCAAAAGGGGATCACATGAACCTGGACACTGTAACCATCACATATATGAACCAGTTGTCAAACATCCAAATGTAAATCCTATGACCATGGGGATGCTGCAACAGTCATAAGTGTGAAAAATGATCTTAAATCACTTTTTACAGTGCCGTTGTAACTTTGGTCACTAAATGAACTGTTGTAAATTGAGGACCACCTGTATGGGTTCGCTTAACAATTGCAGCATTTCTACTTCTGACTCCGGTGTTTACCTAATGACTGGTGCAAAAAAATGTAAAATTGGGTAGTCACATGACCAACTCTTTTATAAACCATTATGACTTACGGCCATAATTGGCAAGTTTCATTACAGTCATAACTCAAGGATTACCTGCTTTTTACTTGATTGTTTTTTCTTTCTTTCTCAGGGATTTCAGATTTCAGTCTCCGAGTAGCTCTGCATACTCTGTTGAAAGAATATTGTGAAGTTGGTCAGTCTCCCAAAGAAAATAAGATGAGCAGTTTTCACCAGGCAACTAAGACACGTCCACGGAGAAAAACTAGGAAGTACATTTATGCAATAGGTGGGGATTCTTCTTAGCTTTTAAACATTTGGAAACCCCTAACTAGTCAAGAAATGCCTACAAGAGCACTGATTGTTTATTCTGTTCCCACTTCTTCTGTAGGTGGTTATACTCGGTTGCAGGGAGGTCGTTGGAGTGATAGCAGAGCTCTCAGCTGCGTAGAACGTTTCGACACTTTCAGTCAGTATTGGACTACTGTGTCTTCCTTACACCAGGCTCGCAGTGGCCTGGGTATTACAGTAGTTGGAGGAATGGTCTACGCTATTGGAGGTAATTAAAATATATTGAGAAAAATATAGACTATTGTTTGTATTGCTCATTTGATAGCTGTTAGCCCTGTAAGTCCAGACAAGAAGCCCTAGTTCCATTTTCATTGTAAGGTTACATTAACAGAATCTTACAAGTCTGAACCTATTACTCTCCTTTCCTTTTACCCTTCAGAAAACTAGGGAGAGTTTCTTCTGAAACGTTTCCCAAGTCATCTCACCTTCTGTGGGATGAAACATCTTATACATGCTGGCTGTGGAGCTCTTCCTCCTATCTCCCAAGTTCATTCTCACATACCATGACAGTAACTGAATTATTTAAAGGTGAGAACCTATCTTTAAGATTGACATATACCATTCCAGAGCATATTAGGAGTTATACAGTGACATCCAGAGTAAATCATACAATACATGGCAGGCGGCCTTTTCATTGCCACGTACTATGCTTACCTTTTTTAGGACATTTTATCACTGTGATTATGTAAAATAGGAAAATTGTTGCTCTAACAATTTCCTATTACCGAAATTCTTTGAATTCTGCACAACCCTGGTTTTCTTCCTGCCATGATTGTTTCTGTGTATTTTTCTTCCTTCCAGATATAATCTGCTTTTTCTACTTTTTTAAAACGTTATTCAGAGACAATATTAGCAATATAATATTAATAATTATTGTTTGTTTCTATGTACTTCTTCTTTTTTCCAGATATAAATTTGCTTTTTCCAGTTCTTTTGAACATTATTCAGAGACAATAATTATTAATAATGTAATATCTGTTTATTCAGGAAAAGTGTATTTGGGAGATAGAATTCTCCCTGGGCAGATCAGAGCCACAATTCCTTATCATCTTTAGTAAAGATTTATGCCACTCAGTTAGAGATTGTACAATAGGCTGTGGTCATCTAGCAACTTGTAATCTGCATTAATTAATTAATTCAGTTTGATAAATTGAGCCAATAATCCACCACAGTACAGTAATCATATTCCTAAGCTATTGTAAAACATAATTTTTTATGTTCTTACCTCTTCCCAAGGTGAAAAAGACTCTATGATTTTTGACTGTACTGAACGCTATGATCCTATTACAAAGCAATGGGCAGCTGTAGCTTCGATGAACCATCCTCGCTGTGGCCTTGGAGTATGCACCTCCTACGAGACTATCTATGCTTTGGGCAAGTCTTTTGACTACTAAATCTATAACTGTTTAAGTTAGGAGCAATATTGTATTTGGGTCATGCACTACTACATAGCATGACAGCTTTTGAGTATGCAATAATAAAGTTGTCTTCAAATCATATGAGACATCTGGTGACACCTTGATAAATATCATTTCTGGTAGCTTAACACAAATGTTTTCTTCAGAGATTCCAAAGGTAGGGTCTGCTAAAACAGCTTCACCAGCTTGCTTACCACGTTATATCTTTTGTAAGATAATATGCAGGATATTTAAATTTAATTATTGCTGTATGCAACATAATGTATTATACTTTGTTTTAAAGCCAAAGCCACGTAATATTAAAACCCATGCTACTAAAATATTGTACATTTGTAAAACATGTTGTGAGGAATGTTTACGTATTAGGGCTATAATCTACATTACTTTTATATATATTATATCTGATAGTTTCAAGGATGTAACAATCTGTTTAGTAAGTGATACCTGCACACTTGCCTTGATTTTCAGGAGGTTGGGTTGGAGCAGAGATTGGCACTTCTGTTGAACGTTTTGATCCTGAAGAGAATACTTGGGAAATTGTGGGCAGCATGGCTGTGCCACGTTACAATTTTGGCTGTTGTGAAATACGAGGTGAGGTGTTTAGAATTTGGGGACCATATTGCTTAGTGCAAATTATATAATAGGCAGCAGTCAGTCTGCATTCATTATGGTTAATAACGGTATTCAACATAGCAATAGCTGCAAGTGCTTTCAATATGATAAGCATTTAAATTTCCAGATTCAATATTTTAGATATTGTAGGAGGAAAACTACATTAGTTTATATTAGCTAAAAATGAGGCAGAATCCAATAACAGATTTATTAAAAATCAATAGCTGTAGCTCATGAGAACTTACGACTTTTAATAAAATGTGTTAGTCTGAAAATATGCTACCCAACTCCTCCTAATATATTAAACTAAAGCTGAAATCATATATATGTTTGTTGGGACTAGTTTCAGTTGACTCAGTTGGGCTAAATTTTGAGTAGACGTGCATAACATTGCTCAGTTAAGACATGACCAGAAAATTTGATATCCTCGTGAGATTCTCTGTTCTGTTTTGAAGAATGAAATTCAAACACACTATTTACAATATAAAATGGTTTAAAACAGTCCTTTGCAGAAATGAATTAATTAAAATCTGTAATTTATTCAAGAGCAATCCCAATAATGAAAGCTATTGATTTCCCCCATAGATGGGATTGCAGTCAATTTTGCATGATGGCTTCTTTGTCACCTGGCAGGGGTCTAATAGGAAATTGTTATATTCATAGGTTTAATCTATGTTGTGGGCGGCATTGGCAATGAAGAAATAGAACTATGTTCCGTGGAAGTCTATGACCCCCTATCTAAACGCTGGTCTATCCTTCCTGAAATGGGCACCAGAAGGGCATACCTAGGAGTAGCTACTTTGAATGACTGCATCTACGCTGTTGGAGGGTGGAATGAAACTCAAGGTGCTCTTTCAACTGTTGAGAAATACTCATTTGAAGAGGTAGGATTTAGTTTTCATATCAAAGTAATTATTTGTGCTGCCTTGTAGAATTGTTCTAATTTTTTTAATGCACTATCAGTATTGTATCTGTTTGTTCTCCAGAATGGCACAAGCAGTTTATGCTTCTAACTCTGTGTATAAGCGTTATATTGCTGAGGGAATGGCTTTCTGGGACAAATATAAAAATAAACTGAGCAAAGTTCAAAGATAACCTGGTGATCAGAGTCACTTTGCCAGGCCAGGAGGAACTTCCAACCAGACAGAACAGAATTTCAAGGGACATAGACAAAATCTGAGAAATTTCCTTCCTTCTGCATCAAGAATTTTGCTCTTGAATCCAGTTCATTACCCAAATGCTAATATTTTCGGTCTCTGCATTTTTTTTCTGGATTCAGGAGTTTGAATAAATACTATATTTGTCTTTGATTGCTAATACATAGCAGTATTTTACTTTGCCAGTGCCTAAAAGACTATTATAGCTGTTCTTATGTCTATAGATTTGCTCTGGAAGAAAAATGTAGTATACTTTAGTATACAAAGATAATTCTTTATGTTGTTTTATTATCAGGAAAAATGGACGGAAGTTGCTTCAATGAAAGTCCCAAGAGCTGGAGTATGTGTCATAGCAGTGAATGGCTTCCTTTATGCCACAGGAGGCAGGACTGCAAGCTATGAGGCAGTTGCTCCTGTAACTTCAGATTCTGTGGAAGTGTATAATCCACATGTGGATACTTGGACTGAAACTGCTAACATGATCACCAGCCGCTGTGAAGGAGGTGTGGCAGTCCTTTGAAGAATACCATGCTTTAAAAAAAACAGCAAAAATTGAAGTGAGAATTTAAACGCTGTAAGGAAATTGAAGATTTGGGTAGCTCTTAAGGAAGTGTGTGCAGTTAGAAGAAGAATTGATTTTTAAAGCATATCCAGAAGTTTACAGCAATTGTTACTGAAACCGTTTAAATCTTTATGCTTGTCTGTGGAAGTTTGTAGACAATTCTGACAATAAAAACTTCTTGGTTTTTAACATCTGCCGTTGACATATGGAAAGTTTCTGTGGTTTATCATGTTAGGAAACTTGTTTGAAGTAGAGAAAGTTAAAATTGACAGATCCATTTCAATATTTAATAGATACTATAATTTTTTGAAAATCCATTATTTCTTTTAGACTTGTTAAAGGCCTCTCATTCTGGGACAATATGGGATTGGCTAATGTGACTCAGTGATCTTGTTCACTTGTCAAACTAATTCTTCCCATAAGATTTCACAGCTTATAGTAATATTTATTTGCATTTCTTCAGTTGCCCAACCACATGACTTTGGGTGATGTACTTTAGTTTTATTTGGACATCAAATAACAGAGGGAGGGGGAGGGGAGGATAGGATAGGATAAGAAGGAAGGGAAAGAAAAAAAGGGGGGGGGAGGAAAGAAAGAAAGAAAAAAATGGTCATTCCAGCAGAGAATAGTGAAACCTCTCACTCAGGGAACTCATTTTCCAGCCTAGCCCCATGCGGGCAGAAAGAACAAGGTCTTCAACGCTCATTAAAAGAAGAGGTTTGAGACTATTCCAAAGGGCAGGGACTGATAATCCAAGCATCCTGGGTTGTGTACCAGGGGTGGGTTCTACTTACCTTTGCTACCAGTTCTGTAGGTGCATGCGGTTTGTGCGTGGTCGGCGCGCGTGCCAAACAGGCGCTCCTGTGCATGAGCAGAAGCTTTTTTGAGCAAAAGCTCAAAAAAAGCTTCCTGCGCAAGCGTGCTCTGCGCGCTGCGCTCAGGGACAGGGAAGTACAGGCGCGCGGGGGGGCTTCGGTCCAGGACTGTTAGAACTGGTTCGGTGACGTCACAGTGTCACCGCTACCTATTCTACAGAACCGGACCAAACCGGGAGCTACCCACCACTGTTGTGTACAGATGTCATCATTTAATGATTGAGACTTAAAGCATACAGAGTCTATTTAAACTTACCAAATGTGCAGAAATAATGGAAAAGAGACAGTCCATCAAACAACTAGGCCCTATGTCATTTAGTGGTTTGTAAGTCCAATTCAAAATCTTGAATTGCACCCCAGAGACTCTGGTAACAAGTGCAATTCATAAAGGAAAATCATCTTATGATATGCCCATAACTGGTTTTGCCTGCGCAATCTGGACCAGCTGAGCTTTCTAAGTGATCTTCAAGGACAGCCCATATAAAGCACATTGCAGTGGTCCACCACACATCGAGGTATGAGTGACTCAGAGCTGCCTCTTGCGTACAGTAGGTGCTGAAGATGAATCTCTCTGAAGGCCTTTCTGGCTAAGCTGCTATTTAATTTTTGAGTAATTCTGTCCAGGGAAATGTAACCCCCATAGAAAGTCTCTGGTTCCATAAGATACATGCACCCACAGCCATTTGGTCTTATTGAGATCTGTTGCTCTCCATCCATACCCCCACAGACTCCAGGGACTGGGATAAGACCTGACATCACTTGGTCAACTAGGTTAAGATATGTAACTTTTTATTATCAGTATATTGATAATACCTGGCCCTGTGTCAACAGGAGCTTACCTGGTGGCCTCATGTAGATGTTAAACAAGAGGAATGAGACCACTAAGTCCTCTATACCCTACAGGCCAGGAACTTTGGATTTCATTTCTCAAGCCCACCAACTGGAACAAGCTATGGAAGAATGTGGAGATCCATCACAAAATCATGCCCCAATCCTCAGGTGTTCTAAATGGATACCGTAATTGATAATATTGAAGGCTATTGATAGATCAAGGAAAGTCAGGATGGTTGCACCATTCCTGTCCCAACTCTGCTAGTGTAATGGCCTATGGGAATGACTTTGAGAGATTGAGCCCAGAGAAACAGATAAGAGGCGGCATAGTCTGCAGCTGGATAGTTACGTTAGGCAAGAGGCTGAGAAGAGACCCTAATTTCTCAAGATATGATTATCTGGCAGCAACATTGTTGCAACACAAGCAACAAGTGGATGAACAAATGACCTATTTGCAAAGTGCCATGATAAAACTAATGCAGCAGCTAGGGCAGAGTTTGTCCCAACTTGTGGCAGCACAACAGATGGCAGCTCAATCACAATTCAGAAGGGACCAGGATCAATTCCAGACATTCACTGCTCAATGTGAAACATTTGTGGCAGGCAGGCTGATGGTGTTTCCCACTGATTACACCGAAGTGACTTTTGTGCTGAGTTTGCTGAAGAAAGCAGCAGGTAAGTAGGCAATATTATTCATTGAGGGGAATAACTATGGGAACTTCATGTATAGATACAAAGGGCACTTTGGGGATCCCATACAGAGAATTGATGTTAGCTGAGAAATCCAGACTCTCAAGCAGGGACAGAGGAGAATACGGTCATATATATTTCAAACTTTTAATTTTTGTGCTGGCAACGTAGGATGAAATGACTTAGTCCTGATTGACCATTCAAAGAAGGGTTGAGGGCTCAGAATGACCTAAGGAACAGTTCAACTTTTTCTTTTTTTGTGGGGGAACTTTTTCTTTGTCTTTAGATACAGAGAATTGGTCAAGCATGATTTCTGACCTAGGAAGTCAGCTGAGTTTCAGATTTTAGAATGCCCTCTTCCACTTATTAAATATTAAAATTTATCTTCCTCACATCACTGGAGACTAATAGTCTGAAAAGATGAACTGTGTCAGCAATATTTAAGATGCTCTATTTCATATCAGCAAGGCAATTGGACTGGTCTCATACAGTACCTTTTGCTGAATTTGCTTAAAATGTAACATACTCCTTTACCCCAAAGAAGCTTCTTGGATGAGAAGTGAAAAGTCTTCAAAGAAAAATCAGAAAGTCCAGTTGCTTCTTGAAAAACCACCTTTGGGACAACCATGACCTGGATGACTGAGAATCTCCATAGACACACTCCTTTATTGGTATGTCCCTGTTCCAAGCAATTTAGAGATTCCATCCACAGGTCTTACCAACAACCAGGCAAGAAAGTGCCATTCCTCAAACAGCAGATTTCCTACAGAGTCAGACAGCCCAAAGTCTCTTAAAGGAACAATTAGATCTAGCAAAGGTTGTGTACAAAAAAACAGGATACACACACAGATAAAAGGGAGCGAGAATTGCAAGGGGATTTGGTGTGGCTTTCCTCAAAATTTCTGACTTCCACAAGTCCTTCCTAGCAACTAAGCTCGAAATGTATTGAACTTTTCCCAGTGACTAAGCAAATCAACCCAGTGGCTTTACACTTAACAACTGCCATCATCAATGTTAGTTCACCCTGTTTATTGGTCTTTGCTAGTAAAAGAGGCACTCCCCTGTACTCTACAGTCATAGACAGCACCACCCACACACACTGTGAACTGCTTTCATGATCAATACCCTAAATGCTATCCTTAACAGTTACAAATTTTGCAGCAGTTTAGGTGTTGACCAAAATGAACAGGAAGAGTTCTGGAGACTGCCTCAGGGATAGTAAGAAACCAAGTAAAGGGCATGGAAAATGAGCAGTTTCTTCCACATCAGGCATACAAAACATAGTGGGGATGGGAGAGCAACAGATTCTAAAGCAACAGCTCTTGCCTTTACAGGCCCAGCTAATTTACTAGTTGCCTTCTGTGATCTGGGAAAGTTACACAGCTTCTGTAAGATTCTCACAGCTGACATATCAACTTTCCCTGGGAATTTGGGAGGGGGAAATGTAACGCAGTGGTATGTGAGAATGACCTTGGAAGATTGATCATAATCCACAACGAGATACTTGTTATGGCAAGAGAGTGACCCTCACCAATTTCTTGTGGAGTAAAGGAAACAGGAGAGTTGTACTTTCAGATTTGCAAGGTTCTATTAATTGTAACCTTATAATAAAGTAGAATTAGCTAACTGGTTATATTTCCTGTCCCGTCTATCTGGTAAGGCTTACAGGTAGAGATCATAAACAGATGGGTCTCTGAACCCGAAATGTTTTGGATCTATACCAGTGGTGGGTTGCTCCCGGTTCAGGCCGGTTTGTGCGATCCGGTAGCAGTGACGCTATGACGTCACCGAACCGGTTCTCTGCGACCAGGAGCTGGGCCCACCTGCACGCCCATACTTACCATTCTCTGTGCTCCGCGTGCTCCATGCATGCGCAAAACACTTTTTTGAGGGTTTTTTCCACAAAAAAAAGCTACTGCGCATGTGTGGAACGGCCACTCGGCGCACGCGCGCCAAACACACGCTTCGCATGCACCGGTCACGCATGAAGCGCGTGCATCGTCAGAACCGGTAGTAAAGGTAAGTAGAACCCACCCGATCTATACATTCTGATCTGCCAGAACATCTTCCCACATTTCACCTGGCGCCTCCTCTAATCCTGGCCTGCTCCCACAACTTATACAATAAAGAGTGGAGGGGAATGTTTTAACCTCCTGGCTTTGTAGCATAAAGGTGTGTCCTTTGGGAGGTAAATCAACCTCATAGGAGATAAGCGAAATCAAACTTTGAGAAATATAACAAAAGATACAGGAAGTTCTATTTTTAAGAAAACATGTAATGTCCTCAGCACACCACAAGATGGTGATGGCCAGCTATAATAAGTTATCTCAAAAGAAAGATGTCATCTGAGAAATAAGTAATTTCTAGTCAAAAATTACATAAAATGCTCTTCATTTATAGAAACAAGAATATAGCTTGTAACATAAGTAAAAGAAGTTAAAACAACACAATCCCTAACTACAGTAGTTATCTATTCCTTAGAGAAATAAGCTGAACCAGAAGCAATGTCCTCTGCTTTTGTGATCTTGGCACTAGTTCAGTTTGTGGTAATTCCTGCCATGTATCAGTTGTTGCGAAGATGGTACAGTCCACTTGTTTTTCTGTCTTGGGTACCAGCATTCTTTGCTTTGTCTTCCCAAAGATTTCCCATTGTCCTCTGAATGAGCAATACCTTTTCAGTATTCAGAGGACAGGAGCTGAGGGAATCTCCCAAAGATACATTCTAAAGCCTATACTTGAGAGGTGATGTACATTCCAACTGAAACACTGTCTGCCATTTAGACCAGCAGGGAGTCCACACTGTTCACAAAATATACATCAATATTTATGCCAACGGATGGGAAACAAAGGTTGACTCTCGCCCTAAGGGAGCAGTGAATGTGGATACATGCAGGAGATAACAGTGGGTTGTAACCAATTTTAATAACATATTCTTCCTCTCCTTCTACCCATCATGTACTTTGCTCTAACATTTAGAATAAATTATTGGAAAGGCTTTATAGTTAACCCTTGCCTCTATTTGGCCTGATTCTTAATAGAAC
Organism: Grayia smithii; assembly: GCA_032468115.1. Lineage (NCBI taxonomy): Eukaryota > Metazoa > Chordata > Lepidosauria > Squamata > Grayiidae > Grayia > Grayia smithii. The sequence continues at coordinate 721,261 of JANHFM010002408.1, read as the reverse complement.
TTGAGAGCTCAGAAGACTTCTGCTAAAACAAACAGATTGATTTTTCTCTTAACAAAATGATACTTCTCTTTACAAAAACTTATTACTTGATTGTAAGAAAGTAGAATTTAATTTCATGATACACGTATCCAGCCTTAAATGATATTTGCCCTATTAGAAGTCCAGCATAATAGAAATTCTAGTTATTTTCAAGCCAAATATAACAAATGTCTCCACTGAACCTTATGCCATTAGGGAAACTCAGCACTAGACAACTAAAGAATTTTTTTAAAAATTGTAGTGAAAATTTTGAGAGAAAGAGAAAAGAATACTTTATTGCAGTGATAGACTACCATGTTTTCCTGAAAATGGCTAAAAGCACATTCTGATCTCAACACACCCTTCCTTTAGCTTATCAATAGCTAAATTGGCTAAAAGCACATTGATTTGTGCTTAATAAATTGTAAGCCGCCCTGAGTTTCCGGAGAAGGGCGGGATATAAGTTGGATTAAAAAAAAAGTGTGAAAAATGGTCCTAAGTCATTTTTTTTCAGTGCTGTTGTAACTCTGAACGGTCACTAAGTGAACCGTTGTAAGTCGAGGACTACCTGTCTAACCATAGCGGTTCTCATAGGTTTTGGAGATACGACCGTTTTCTGTTCGGCTTTTCTTTGAGTCATTGGACAAGCAAGAACTGGAGCGCATAACACCAGACGTGATCCTAGAAGCAGCGGTGAAATCCTCCACGAATCGCCACTTGTTCACTGCCCATGCATGCGTAGCGTGCGCCAAAAGCACGCTGTGTGTGCATGCATCATGTGCACCAAATGCACGATTCGCATGGAAAAAGAAGACTTCCCTAGGGAAGTGGAACAGCGACGTGGAGGAAACAGCTGCGCCGCATGATTTAGCTTGGCTAGAAAGCAGGATTTCCTTCTTTCTAACGAATATAAACCGCATGGCACAGCTGATCGTTGGAAATACTGGTTCGGACGAACTGGTAGCTTTTTTTAACTACCGGTTTACCTGAACTGGTAGTTTTTATCACTACTGGTTCACCTGAACCAGAGGGAACTGGTAGCATTTCACCCCGATTAAAAGGCAAAATCATGAAAATATCTCTTATTTATTTATTTATTTATTTATTTATTTATTTATTTATTTATTTATTTATTTATTTATTTAATCCCATTTATATCCCACCCTTCTCCGGAGACTCAGGGCGGCTTACAATTAAGCATATCTTTGAATGGGGACTGGACTGGACTGGACTGGAGTAGAGAATAGAATAGAATAGAATAGAATAGAATAGAATAGAATAGAATAGAATAGAATAGAATAGAAGGATGGGATAGAATAGAATAGAATAGAATAGAATAGAATAGAATAGAATAGAATAGAATAGAATAGAATAGAATAGA
>JANHFM010002408.1:631382-642719 GCA_032468115.1 Grayia smithii | reverse complement strand
AAAAAAAGCTTGATATATACCTTTACAAACAAAAATGTCATCTGACCAAGAGGCAAAAATGTATTCTTATTTTTCTTATTCTTAAAAATTCTTATTTTTCAAGTAGCTGTTAACTTACAATTGCAATTGGGACCAGAAGTCCAGTTGTAAGTCATTACAGTTATAAGTCAAGGTGCCGCTTGAAATGATTTTATGACCCATTTTGCAATAGATGTTAAGTGAAGGCGACGGTTAAGTGAAAGCAGCAGTTATAAGTACGAAACTGTTCAAATGGGAGGTTTCTGTCAGAAAAATGCTGGAAACTGGCAAAAAAAACCAAACCATTGTGAATCACAGTCACATGACTGCAAAATGCCATAACTGGTCATAAAGGTGACCTGTTGCCAGGTGTCCAGCATGCAGTCATGTGACCATGAGGGAAGCAAGCTGTGCAAAGGCCAGGGGATGATTTTTACAGCTGTAAAAATAATAAGAGCTAATTGTCCCAAAGTTGGGAGGGACCTGGGGTTTCCTCAATCAGGGCCTGATCATGGGCCAGCAGGTTAGGCAAAGTTATTTAAATTAGTCAACTGAATGTACCAAACAATTAATGTTAACCTTAAGATAACATTAACAAGCAAACGAAATATATATGTATATATATATTTCCTGTGGTGACTTGCCTTGTCTAAAGTTTAAATTTTAAATAAATTTGAAAGCCCATGAAATGTAAAGCAAAAGAGGTATACATCACATAATTAGCTTTAGTCCCACAATCTTAACCTACTTCACAGGGTTGCTATGGTGATTAAAAGGTGGGGGTGGATCATCCATACCCTGAGGCAGAATGGTTGTGTTTGCATGACTCACTAAAGCCCTCAGGAAGGCTCATTGGGCTTGGAGTTCATGCCACTAAGAGAGAGGCCTGGGTTGCCCTGCCTAACTTCTATCCCCCAACCATAACCCCAACATTCAGGGGAGAAATTGTCCAAATGACAGTGGATGGAGTGACTGAAACAACCCCTTTCTTGTGGAACAACTCATCTCTATGACAGAGGTCAGAAGGGAGGGCTAATCTAACATTCTCTTCTACTCCAACATTGTGTGAATCCCAAAGGAATTAACAACCCTGTACACAATGCCTGCATTTTGGGGTTCAAACAAAATGCTGAGGATAGTTGACTTAGTAAAGTGGGTGATGCAATCAGGTTTAATTGTCTGGGCCCCAAACTAGCCAACCGTGTTTACAAATACAGCCCACAAAGTTTGTCTGCAACTCATTGTATGGTGTGAACTGAAAAAGTTGGGTCAATTGAATAGACCGTAGTTAAATTAATCATAATTAAGTATTCTATGCCAATGCAGCCACTAAGACAATTACTTTGGGCAGCAAATCATTGAATTAATGACAGGGCAGCAAATGGTAATTATTGATAGGGAAGGATAGTGGTATTTGTGGGATTTTCTGATTTCATTGGAAAATAATTTCAGATACTACACCTCAAATTGCACAGTAAGTGAACCACTTTTTTCTCTTCTGCTTCCATCTGCAAAAAAAAAAAAAGGTGGGGAGAAATGGGATATACATGGAAACAACAATACAGAGAAAAATGTAGCCAATAGGAGATATTTCTAAGTAGCAAAATTGGCTTGATGATTATGAATATTAATTTTTAAAACAGGGCTACAATTCTAATCTCATGGCATTTTCCATCCCTGCTGATGTCTTTCAATTTATTTTTTTCACATTTCTGAACAACCCAGTTTCCTTGTACTTAATGCTAGTAGTTCAAAGTTGCTTTCTTCTTGTAAGCAGAATTTCTATGGATTTTCACTCAGCTAGGAGTTACTGCACTTTTGCAACAAAACACCTATTTCCCCCTTACTACAATCCTTTTGCTAGTTTTCTGAATTTTTCAGAAGTGTATTTTGAAATGGGTACCGATTTATTGGCCAATTGAATCCACCACTGCTCAAACACACTTAATCTTTTGCATCTGTCACTGGTTTTATTACTTTTAAAAATTCATTATTTAGATTGTATTAGAGTATTTTGGGTATATTTAAAAAAAAAAGAGTGTATTTCAAAATAGTTAAAATGGGAGTAACTCTCAGAAGGTACTTTTGGCAGTGCACATAAACAAACACAAACATATGTATGTATAATTCTAAGGAATGCTACATTTCACATATACATAAAGAATCAAAAAATCCTAGTAACATGATTTAAAATAGTAATAAAATGATACTGCTATATTTAATTGAAAGTTTTATGCTGATAATACTTTTACTCCTTATAGCAAACCCATAATGATAAGCATAATGCTAAGATACATTGGGATGGGCCTGGTATTCTGTGCTTCCGGAAAGTCATGCCTTTTCTGTTGAGTGAATCAGATAAAAATAGAACTGTGGAAATATAGTGGATTACAAATAAATACCATCATAAGGGCCCTGTAAAGTATGAGTGAGTGAGCAATTCAGATTCCACTATAAATGCTTATCTGGAAATAGTTGCACATCAGTTGCACAGTCAATATCATGCTCCTTTAAGTTACATGCTATCTAGCCTAATTATTTCACAATGATTCTAATATATATCCAATACAATTATTGTCCTCTGGTTTTAAAAATTAGCCTCAGCTGGTTAGGCTAGAAGTACCCTGTTTACCCCCAAATAAGACATCCCCTGATAACAAGCCCAATTGGGCTTTTGAGTGCATGGCAATAAGGACAAGCGCTTATTTCAGGGTTCAAAAAAAACATAAGACGGGTCTTATTTTCGGGGAAACACAGTAGTGAATGGCTCAAGGTTATCCAGGCCTGGGTTCATATGAGTCATTGAATCATTGACTTGCCAAACTTATTTTAGCCTAGCCTGGTGGAGTTTAGCCATATTGTAATATAATCCAGACAATATGAATAGTTTATAATTCAATGTATTGCATAAATCTAGCCAGATATTCTGAGTACACTAAAACTAATCATGGCTAAATGTATTGTGAACATCATTATTTGGGATCACGTTCACATGTGTTAAACCACAATTCTTTAACCATGCTTACTTGAACAAAGTACAATTAAGTCACAGCAGTTAATTCAAATTACTGCTGTTGTTTGCCAACCACAGTAGCCGAGTTTCTGGAATACACAAAATTAAAATCAAACAAACTATATTATAGTTTAGGGTGATGTGTGAATCCACTGTGTCCACATGACATGTTATATTCCAAGTTTAATTAAATACATGTGCTTGATTATGTTAAAAAAAATTTGCAACCTGCAGAATCAAATCAGCAGCGATCTTGGATATGTAGAATTTAGATTTGTACAACAGGTCTGTTCTTCAGATCCTGAAGATGGGAGCTGTTTTTCAGTATTAAACAGGGTTCCTAGATGGAAAAACAAGTAGACTTACAATTTCTGGAGAGCAAAACTCCAAACAGATTCTAGAGAGGAGCAAAGAGATGAAAAACGAAGGCTTTATTAAATTACCACTGATTATGTTACCTATAGTTAGGGTAATAAAACGTCTGCAAGAAAATAAGCAAGCTCAGAGAGCACCAAGGACCCCTCCTTTCAACCCTGAACTACAAATATTCTCCTTTGTTGAAGTCTTTATTGCCCCATAATCCTGGTCTTCATTTTGCAGTCATATATCTACCGGTATATATTTGAGCAGAAAACTCAGATGTTAATCTGGCAACCTTTCCCCGGCGACTCTAAGCGCCACTTCTAAATTTTATCTCTAGTTTCCGTCGTCGATGCAGTTTTCAGGGTTGGTTTCCCCCCCCCCCCCTTTCTTTTTGCTCTTCCAAAGAACGGATGGAATATTTTACACCTCTTTTGTTTCAAGAGAGGTGACGGGTTCTTTAAAGGCTAATTCTCCGCCCTCTAGTTTGGCGGGTGGGGTTTCCTATTCGATGACGTCAGACACACTCATTGATAAAAGTACCGGGATTCCCTGACTGTAGGCGCAGAAAGAGTAGATGAAACTTCCTTTGCCGGCGCGGCACGTGTCTTTGCGAGCGCTCGGGAGAAGGCGCCGGGACGCGGGCCGACGACTCCGTCCCTCCTCGGAGGGAGTGAAGAAGCCGGGCTATCATGGAGCCCGTTTGTTTCCCCCCTTCTCATCCTTTCAGTGACCACGTTATGGCCTCGGATCTGTACAAACCTTCGTTTCCCGCGATCGAGACGCCTAAATTCACCCGTGTGGAGACCTCTAAACCGGCCGAACCCAGCCGAATTATTAGCGACCCAGTCACGGGCAGATCCTACAACAAAGGCCGTCTGCTCGGCAAGGTACGTGCGGTGCATTTGCAACGGGTAGGAATTAAGGTTTCGCTGGAGGGAGCGATCGCGATTCCTCGGCCGTTCTGCAGTCCCGGTCCGAGGGATGAGCCAAGCTGGCTTCGCTTCTGGGCGCTGAAAGGGCTGAATGAGCCGCGTTCACGAGTGGGAAAATGTATGCACCAAGACAAATTCCTGGTGTGTCCAATCGCGCTTGGCCAATGAAGAATTCTATTCTATTCTAGTTTGTTCTGCTTTATGCTGGGAATGATTGAACGTGATAATAAGTGTGGTACTTGAGGATTGTTTTTGTGATGGGGGAGCGAAAAGCTTCCCTTCTCCTGGCCTGGGTTTTTGCCTTGTCCCGATTGAGGCTCGTCTCTTCCTTCCCAGCAAGATCTCGTTTGATCCGAGACAGGCCTGTCTGGGCACGACTCCTGCTGTGCTCTTCCCCATTGGGTAGCGTGGGATCTTACATGATCTGGTTCTTCTGCCGCCGGCATGAACCTATGCGTTCTTCTCCCTCTTCTCCTTCCCTTAAAAGCATTATTGGAAACCAATTCTCTCTTAAGAGGATTCTTTTAAAGAAATCCGGGCCTGTGTTGGTTTGCTTAGTCTTATATGTTACACACGAGATGAGATAGAAGGTAGTTTGTTTCTCCATTCTGCAGATAGTTTGGTGGTGACTGGGAAAAAGCGAAGGGCTGTATTCACAAGATACTGAATTCTAACTCTAGCTTATGGTTGTATGTGAATCAATTCTTGTGGTTGGCTTGTTTGTTGATGCTGGAAAATTGGACTTAATTGCGAGCAAGCAAATTTTAATGCAACTATGTTTCTCCGGGCTTTGTGAAAACGGACCTTGGCAGAGAATTTCTTCTTGGCTGACTGTAGGGATTAGCAGAAACTAGACAGTTGGTGACCCAGTGGCCAACTTCTAGTAGTTTACATGACTTACGGTTTAGGGTTGTGTCAATTAACCACCTGTGGCTTATTTAATAAACCATGGTTAAGCAAGCAACAATAATATACCATAAGTGATCACAACAATAGAATAAAACTAGCAAAACAAATGTGAGTTAATATAGTGTAATTAGAAGGTGGCTGAGTGCCAGTGGATTTCTGGGTTATGAAGACTGAAAACTTGGTTCAGCTTTGATATCTAAAATTTCTGGGTTTAGAATTCTTCAGCTAAATATGTGTTTCACCTACTAGGCCTCCAATCTTTATTTTTTATTAATTTATATGCTGACCACCTCCCCAGCTTAATGGTTTATGAATTCTGGTAAAAAATAAATAGCTGCCACAGAAATTGGATTTGGGACTGGGTGGCCTTGATCTGAATTGTGCTTATATGGAGTTTTTTTGAATTATTATGAGCTTAGCTTAATCCTCAGACTTCTGAGGGTTATCTCATTATAAGCTACCCAGAGCATCCCAGAAAAAAAGGTGGGGCGTAAATGCCAAAGGCATTTAGAGGACTGTATCCTCACATGACTCTTTCATGCTCAGACAGGTACATCAAGTTACTCAATAGGAATAGTTTCAATCTGAAGGCAGTCCAGTATGTTTATTCTCCAGTTGCATTGGACTTCAAGCCTTGTGATTTATAGCTAGTATGACTGAAAACTCAGCTGGCTGGGAATGTTAGCAACTAATTTTCAATGTATTTAACAGCATCACGTTGAACAAGGCTGCGGTACTTGCTTGTGGAGGTTGTGGAATTCTATACTCATAATGTGACTATGACATTCTCTACCAAGCCATGTTTTTTAAAAAAATAAATCACTGATTTAGTGCCATACGTGAACCCACTCTGTGTTTTTAGTATTTTGAGGCTTCGCAAGTGTTTTCTTTAGAAACAGATAGCTGTTTTTTAATGTTCATGAAGCAATAAAGAAGCAATATGACTGTGTGAAAATAGAACTAAAGATGAATTCCAAGATTAAGCAAAGAGTTTTTTGTATGTTTTCTTAGTCTGGTCTTGCACTACAAAGTTCTTGGCATAACTTGTGGAAGCATGAATTTATTTAATTTTTAAAGGATATACGCAGAAGTGGATTTCATAGGAACGGGGTGATCAGTACGAATAGGACTATGTCACATTTTTCCACTGTTTTGATAATGGCCATTTCTGTATTTTCATCCTAACGGAATCAGAATGTTTATTGTCTATTTTTGTGACAATAGTCCATGCATCTCATGAAGCACACTGTGATCCACAGGACTTTACACAATAAAAAGGCATTTCTTATATTTAAGATGCCATAAGGCTATTATTTAAGTAGCTGCTGCTGAGTTATATATTATTGGATACAGAGAGTTTCTCAAAATACAAGAGCAAGAATATTTTGATTAAAATATATGGCGTTTTTTTGGTCATACAAAATTGGCATACTTGTTTAGCAAAATACATAACTAGCTTTCTGAATGAGTTGGAGAAAATAGAAGCATTTATGCTGGAAATCTCTGCCAGGAAAACTGATTGTGTTTCAAAGACCATATTTCGATAGAAGGGGTGCAATTTTTTGTTGTGTTTGCCCTACATTAAACAAAGGAATGTGTCTGTTCATTGGCTATGATGATGTTTTCATTGAATATCAAGAAAAACAATCTTTTGCATTGAATGTGGCAGTGGGTTGGAAATACTTGTTTTCTTACTGCTATCAGTTGGGAATGGTTTTTGATGATAGCAGCCTAAATTGTTTCTATAAAGACAATACTCAAGCCAGGATTCTCTGGTGCAGAGAAACTGGTTTGTCTTGGCCAAAATGTTGTTTAGGTGTGAAGTTGTTTCAAACAAAGGAGTATGGTGCAGCCAAGCTTGTACTTTCTATGCTGCTTGAAAAACTTGTCTAGAGAGTAATTTTCTTTTGGGTGTCATATGAACCAGGGCTTAGCCATTCTCTGTTGAAAAAAAGCCTACCAGTGAGTAAAGTGAAACCCAAAGGGATATGAATGTAAGCACCAAAGCCATAGGCAAAACTACACCCCCCCAAAAAAAATACATAACAAAGAAAGAATAGTATATTTCAAATTGCTAGATCAAATTTATCAAATTTGTACCTGCACATTTCTGACAAACATAAGAAGCAATGAAATATTTGATTGTGTAGTCATCACATCAAGCATGTTGTTTTAACATTTGGAACAAGAGCTTGAAAATTTAGGCCTCGGTATGAGAATCTGCATCAAGAGTATCTCTAGCCACCCACTTCTGTTGAATGCCTTCCAAGAAGCATATTATCTTCTGAAACATACTATTTTACTGTCAGCAAGCTGCCACCAATAACTTTCTAAAAATTAAATTTCTTTTTTGGGTACAGTATCTAAGGAAGACTATCTTTTCTCCAAGCCAAGTAATCCTAGTTATTTTAGCTATTTATCATAGGATTCAATTTCTAGGTTTCTTAACCAGTATATTTGCTGTTTATAAGCAATTGTTTTGTGGTTAAAATTTGAATGACAATAAGCCAGAATATGATTCCTGAACTGTCCTTATCTCCAACTGATTTAAATCTGCTATGCATTTGAGTCATAGGTACAATGAGACAAATATGGGCAAACGTTTTGGACACATTTTAATCTTTCTAACATAAAAGTGTCAGAATTTGACATTAAACACAGCCCAGATATATCTAGGTGACCTCATCCCATTTATGCAATTATGTACTCATACCATTTGCACTGTGCTCTTGACAAGGTATTTATCTTAGAGTTTTAGGTCTGTTTATTATTGCTCAGTACTGTCACAAAAAGCAGGAGGTCTGAGAAAATCTGCTACATTATAAATAGGCTATTATGGACATTAATCTATTTGACAAAGAATATTCCTGCCTGTTATTCCTCTCTGAAGCTCTTACCTGGAGGCCAGACCTGTAGATGTTTTCTACATTTCTCTGTCTTTCCCTCTCTCTCTCTAACAATGGCCCATTGGCTAATTTTGCAAATTGACATAGGGCAAGGGAGGTGGTGGGGCAGGAAGTTAAAAAAAAAGTAAGAATGACCAAGAACCTTATGTTCCAAATATTATATTCAGAATAATGTGGATGTCTTGAATAAGTGCCTTCCAATAATTTACTTGTGCATCATTGGAAAATGGGAAGTTCCTGCAGCAGGGTGGATAAAAATTAATGGCTTCTTTTAAAAAATAAAATTAAGATTTAAAAATTTTAAATCGATTTTTTTATTTAAATTGGATTTTTTTATTTAAATTGGATTTTTTTATTTAAATTGGATTTTATTTTTATCAAATTTATTTTAATAAAATGCTTTTGGAGTAGAAATCTATCTAAAAACAGTTTTCTACTTAAGATACATAAATAATTTAGTTTATTCAGCATGAAATGGTACTGAGTTATGTGGCATGAGGCTGTATATTCTGCAACATTGGGTCTGTCGGTAAATCAGTGGGTCAGAGGAGTAGCAGAGATGACAGTTGTTCTTTAAAAATTATAATTTAAATCAAGTTGATTTAAATCAAATCCACCCTGTCCTGCAGCATACATAGGTAATTTCTGCTTTTTGATTGGCAGGGGGGATTTGCAAGATGCTATGAAGCAACTGACCTCTCAAGCAACGCAACATATGCCATCAAAGTTATCCCTCACAGCAGAGTGGCTAAACCACACCAACGTGAGAAGGTATGTGACTGAGGCCTGAGTAGGCTGAATAAGTGAAGCGATCAATTTGTGCTAGATGTTGGTTCTGAACTGTAACCCTTCTGGTGACTCTTTCAGATCATCAATGAAATTGAACTACACCGAGATTTGCATCACAAACATATCGTGAAGTTCTCACACCATTTCGAAGATGCAGACAACATTTATATTTTCCTTGAGCATTGTAGTAGGAAAGTGAGTACTAAGTTACATTCTGTCTCTGAATCCCGTGTGTTCCCTGAAGCATGTTTTACAATATTATAGCTGCCTCCTTTTGCAATTATGTTTGCTTTCTTGATGCCTTAACAGTCTCTCACCATCATTGTTTCATCAAAGACTTAGGAAGCTCTCTGCTGGGCAATGAAACTAGGGCTGCTATCACATGACCAGTTGGAACAAAAATATTTTATAGCATTGTGTATTCTCCTATGGATCATATAGTTATAGTTTATAGGTTATGCCCTCTCTGGAACAATGATTTGGTGCGATCATCTTGCAGGGTCCATTTTTGTTAAACTTTGTTTACAATGTTGTTAGTAAAGATGTTCACTTCTAGGTTGCTTACCAATACAGAAGGTGTGTATTGCAACTTGCCACTTTGATGCTTCCTGCTTGTCTTCCTAAATTCATTTCTGCTTTGAAAGTATTCTTAGAGTGATAAAAACGTTCTTTGTAAGAATCTGTCATAGAAGTATGTTCAGTATAGACATTAAGACTACCACAAGTAGCACTTGTTCTATTTTAGTTACATGTTCTTTATTTGTACTTTAATTTCATATAAACAATGTCAACTTTTGTCATCTTAATGGCTTCAGTTGCTCTGGGGTACATCAGAGTGGGTATTAAACTGTCCAGCAAGGATTACTTGTTGAAATTGTGTTTGTAGATGTTACATCAGAATTCATGCTATTACTTAAGAGAAGAATGACCTGTACTAGAAATGGCTATTAAGATTTAAAAATTTCTTTGGTGAACCATGTTTAATACCAAATTTCATTCGTGCAATTCATATACATTTTAGCATATTTCACTGTACCCACAAGATAAAATTTCTAGTCACTTGAGTATCTTGAATTTTGGAAACTGGACATGGAAATATTGCACGGATTTTATTTGGAGCCTGAGAAAAAAGTTAGAAAAACTTATAGATACATCATAACTTCCTTAAGAAGATTAGATGGGAATGTGGAGGAGGGTTTAGGATCAAATGGAAACATACTTGAATTAGAACACTTTAGACTGATTTTGAATGGGAAAATATTAGAACTTGAAAGAGCAGCATATGGACACCAAGACATTAATGTATTCAGTACCTGTTATAGCTCTAGCTAGCATAACCAACAAGGTGGATAAGTTGTTACAGTATAACAAAATCTATTGTACCCAAGTTTATCCATGCCTGATATGTAAAGGATTGAGGAGAAGCCCTTTCTATTGCCTTTACTGGTCATGAGACTCATGAGTACCTGGGACAATCATGTCTATGCCCCATGCATTTATAGTTCTTTTTCTGCCACCAACCACCAGTATGGCTTAAAGTTTTCCATCTCATCAAATTGAAGAATTGTGGAGCAGATTAGATTAGATTAATAACTGGCTCACGTTTACTCCTGAATTTCACGGAGGAGTGGGGATTTGAACATAAGTTATGAACAGTGTGCCAAATAGCAGTCTGCTTGTAGCCTCTTTATGATTAATTATGTCTTGTTCCAGTCTTTGGCACATATCTGGAAGTCCCGCCATACCCTCCTGGAGCCAGAGGTTCGGTATTACCTCAAACAAATAATCTCTGCTTTGAAGTATCTCCATCTTAAGGGCATTTTACACAGAGATCTCAAGTTGGGTATGTACAGCACAGCTGCTCTCTTACTCATGAGTAAAATAAATTGTGCCAAAAGTATATATCTAACATGTTAACTACAGTATTTGTTTTGAGAATGAGATTGCCTTAAGGAGACACAGTATAATCTCTCTAAATTTGCATGCTAAGATCTTCTCTTTTTTTTTTAAAAAAAAAGCAAAAACTGGGATTCTAAATGCTAAAATGTACTTGGTTTAAACTTTTTTATTTACATGGCATTTACTGTATATAGGATTGGTAACTTCTTGGCCTGGAGGCAGGGAGATGTGATATCTGAGAATATTTTTTGTAATGTCAAATTGAGGTAGAAAGGCAGGAAATAAGTAATAAAAACTAAGCAAATAACCAATATGTCTGCCACAGGTAACTTTTTCATCAATGAAAATATGGAATTGAAAGTTGGTGACTTTGGTTTGGCTGCTCGCCAGGAGCCAGCAGACCAGAGAAAAAAGTAAGTGGTTCAACATTTTTATGCCGCGCATCAGCAAATTCTCAGGCCTTTGCTGTATTGCATAATATCTCCCAGTTGCCCAACCCTTCTCTACC